>OVAP01000487.1:0-14910 GCA_900406295.1 Aurinia saxatilis
TATACTTTTATATATATATATATATATATATATATATATATATATATATATCTAGGATATCGTTATCTAGCTGGTCGAAGCTATATAAAAAAAAAATTAGTGGAATTACTATTAAGATAAAAATTTAAAAACTGGTGAAACTATTATGAATAATTGTTGTTGTTAATAAAATTTTCCTTATTCCAGTTTAAATCAACACACAAAACTAGATTTATAAAATAATATACCAATGCAGATCTTGCTAAACTAATATTATGATGAATTGATTATACATTTGGTTGGGATCTGAAATGTTTTTTTTTTTATGTATTTGATATGTATGTAAATTTTGAATCCAAAAGGATGGATCATATAAGGAGACATTTCACTATAATGACTATATAATTAGTATAAACACTATTTGAGTTGGTTAAAAACTTAAAACCTAATAATATCTCTGAACCAGTGAGCGTGAGACAAGTTTTTGGATATGTTATTAATTAATTAACTACATAATATGGATAGAATCATTAAACATTTTCTGATTAGTTTAAAATGTGTAATTCATCTTTGTTCTCGCCATATATAAAGTCACTGGACCTAATAAACTATCTAATTCGTCAAATTAAATTTCAGATACGAATTCCATATAAACCTTCCCCAACTAAGTAAAGTAAGCAGCCACTATTGTCCCTTAAAGTGACATTAATGCATATTCTATAAAAGATAATGGATGCCCAACTATATTATAAAAAACTTAAGTGAAGCATTTGAGACATAAAACTGCAATATCTAGTGATATAATAATGCAAAACAAAAGAATCCAATGAGTTTTTTTAGATGCGTGGTTAACTTTTCTTTAAGCATTTGTTTAGTATTATGTGGTTTACGTTTCAGATAAGCAATTCTATGCAGATTGATATCTACAAGTGCATATTATATATGCGTATAATAGCACCCACATACATAAGCATATATATATATACACACTTACATAAATTCTTCTTTCGTAAGAAAAGGATTCTACAATAGTCAGTTTTTTTAATTGATTTGATCAAGTCTTACATAATGTATATCCAAATTGATTATGCACGTGTTTTGTTTTTGTTAGATTATACAGTTTTAAAGAGTAGTTTGAGAGTAAAGGAATTAAGCATACACTTAATCTAACTGTAAAAGACAACAAAACCTATATGGCTATATCATACAACATGCACTCGCACATGCCATAACCTAATATATGATTAGGGGTGTGTAAGTACTTAAATATGTAAAACTGAGTCATAGTAGAGTCAGCCGGAGCAGATCATAAATACAAATTCATCGATCATATGCTTTTTGAGATCAATAAATATAAACATATTTTATGGTCAATTTTATTGATACATTTGGTTTAGAAAAGTATGATATATTGGTTGACGTTACAAGTTCAAATTCCTTCTATAGTCTTGTCATATGGGGTTAAATTTTATTTATTTGCTTTTAACCTTTAAATTTTCAAAATTGACTTAGGTCATGATATATACTAAAAATGAGACAAAATCACATAACCATGTTGTTTGATTGATATTATTATTACTTTCACATTGTCATTGTAATAATTGCTAGAAACTAAACTGTATTAAGTAATATATACTTGCACGTCTTTCTCTTTTTATACCGACCGACTTTGTATTGTATAAAAGACCTAGCCGACTTCAAAGGAAGGAAGAGAAGAAATGGAATACTCTTGTGACAACCACTCGAGGTGGTGGGGTTTTGGTACGAAGGGTAGTAATACTCTTGTGTACAATTACATATATTTACAAACATATATAGTTATTTTTCTAGGTAGAACAAGCATAATTGTATAGCATGGTGTAGTCTAAGGTTTGCATTCTGCTTCCAACACGTATCCGTTTTTTTAAAAAAATTAAAAAAACTTCTCTCAGGTTTTCTAACGTCTTGTTTATAACTATCTATTTTTCATAATTCATTTTATACAATTTTGTATATGCATTGTCTGGAACGAACAAATATTCGAAATTTACCGTTCTAGTACACATCATACATGCATGCTCCAGTACACTTAAAATATATTTGGTAATGTAGATCCTAAAATATCTGGCTCCTTTTTTTTCCAAGAGAAAAAAAAATCAATAACAGACAAGACATGTAACAAATATTTTGTCACCTTAAAATTTCAACAGAAGAAAGCATTTTGCAAATAAAATTGGTGGTTTTGAGATATGGGTCCCAAACGTACGTAGGATTTTGATTATTGTTGCCAAATGGAAATCACTTTGTCCACTTGTGTTTCTTCATTGATTCAACCTCTTAAGATCGATGATTTGTGACCATATATGTGTAGAAAATCAGGATAGAGATGTCTATACGTCACACCCCATAAGTATAAAGTATATAATAACCATGATTACAATGGGTACATCTTTTTGGAGTGGTTTGGAATGTTGTTTGAGTTGTCAAGTTTACTATACATATATAAATATATTCACCAAAAAATCTACTACCAAGTTAATTTTTTTTTATTTATATAAAGTGAATATAGCTTATGATGATGAGCCGACCACATAAATCGAAAACAATGTATATAGACTCAGACTCAAAAAAAATAAAAATAAAATAAAATGTATAAGGTCTCATATATCTTGATCGTTTGTGCTAGTAGCAACATATTTGAAACATAACACGAAAAAAATATATATATTTTTTTTGTCTACAACAATAATATGCTCTAAGCTGGGTTTGAATCCAGGCGGTGACACAGTGACAACACTAGCACAAACCAGTAGGCTACAAGTCCTGGTCAACACGAAAAGATATTTAGAGATTCAATTTATTATTACAAGTCATTTTAACAATTCTAGGTACTATGAAATGAGTTAAAGTTAGTTAATTTTGTATGATTTAAATTCATCACTGATACTGTAACTACCGTATTGAACTAATAACTCACTTTGTTCTTTCTTTCTTTCTGAAAAAGCACTTATCACACCATTAGTATCGACGTATAATAACTAATCGCGCTATTAACCTTGATTATTAGTAGCCACAAGATTTATTAACTTAATATGATTGGTTTCACGAAGTCAGATAAACCGAATATTTATATGTAGAATGTTTCATCCACTTTCTTTAGAGATAATGAATTCATGACACCCAATTGTTATGCCGAATCAAACCGGAATAATTCGCTCTAACGTCACAAAAAAGATTTTAAAAAAAAATAATACAAAAGAAAAACAAAGGAAGAAAGTAGAGAACACTGAACAAATCCGAATAATGATGCTATAAATACAAAGAACCTCTCACCACTTGGTTCTTAGGAAAAAGCACATTCTCCTCACAAGTGTTTTTCTCTCCTCTCTAGTTCTCCTAACTCCTTTTCTCTTATATTACAACAAAACACTAACTTGACATTTATTTTTGTTCTCCCCAAGGATCATACGATAACCCTAAAATTTTGTTTGATTTTCTTGTCCTCAAAACCAAAAACAAAAAAAAGTTAAGATGGGTTTAAGGATGTCAGAAGCAGCTAAACCTTACTTTGCTATGGTATGTCTTCAGTTTGGCTACGCTGGTATGAACCTTGTAACTAAAGCCGTCCTCGACCGCGGTATGAGCCATTACGTTCTTGTTGCTTACCGCAACGCTTTCGCCACTGCTGCTATTGCACCTTTCGCTTTTCTCTCCGAAAGGTATACTATAATCAGATGTTCTACTCCCAATTTCTGATGTGAGATATATTCTCCAATTTCCGATGTGAGATATATTCTTTAGTACGTTCTGTAATATTTATGTATTGGGGGATTTTTTGTAGGAAAGTGAGGTCAAAGATGACGTTTCCAATATTCATGCACATATTTGTTCTTGCTCTTCTCGGGTTAGTCTTCTTATACCATCTACAAAACTTGTAGTGAAAAACTGTTACAATTATAGGGCTAACATAAATGATTGTATCCGAACAGGCCTGTGATTGATCAGAACTTATATTACATCGGTCTAAAACTCACATCTCCGACGTTTGCCACCGCGGTGAGCAACATCGTACCGGCACTTACCTTTATCCTCGCCACTCTTTTCAGGTACTTACATAGAAAGATCATAACAAAACAAAAAAAAACAACGTTTTATTATATTTTCGTATAGTACAAATAATATGTGACTATGTCGTCATAAATTAGGTATAAATTATTAAATTTTGTTTTTATTTGTAAATAAAAATAAAGGATGGAGAAAGTGGAGATGAGAAAAGTAAGATGCCTAGTGAAAGTGGTGGGGACTTTAGTGACAGTGGTTGGATCAATCTTGATAATATTCTACAAAGGTCCTTTCATCAATTTTTACCGATCTAACCTCGCCGCCTCATCGTCGCCGGTGGCCGGTGATTACCTTAAAGCCGCTGTGTTCCTCCTCCTTGCTTCCCTCTCTTGGGCTTCGTTCTTCATTCTTCAGGTATCAATTATTTGATCCAATCTATAAAGTTACTAGCTAGGTGCACTAGTAGTATAGTCTAGTAGACCAAGCACTAGGTGTTACCATGTTAGTAGATCAAGTTGGTGTTAGTTCATTAACTCAAAAGTAGGTGTTAAGACTCCACTATAGATACTAGAGAAGAATCCAAAAAAGTTATTGAACCAAACTAAATCACGATCAACAATTTAAAATACAGTTTAATTTGTGTGTATATTGTTTCTGAACTTGTCATATGTTACCAATTAATTTTTTTTACAAAAGATCTAAAAAAAAATTAAAAAAAAAAAAAATTATGATAGATGGGGGCTTATACGTTTATTATTGAAATTTGGTTAGGCATCGACTCTGAAGAAATACTCAGCCCATCTCTCGTTATCAACAATGGTGTGCTTCATGGGAACGTTACAATCTTTGGCCCTAACCTTCGTAATGGAACACAATCCTTCTGCTTTGAACATCGCTTTCGACATGAACCTTCTCGCTTCTGCCTATGCGGTATGTCCGTGTCCTTATATCTTTACTATCAAGTTACTTTTAATTTACAAAATATGGATGATACTAATAATTTATATTGTGATCGGTTACAGGGCATAATGTCATCGAGCATAGCTTACTACGTTCAAGGACTTATGACACAACGAAAAGGACCAGTCTTTGTCACTGCTTTTAATCCTCTTATCGTTGTCATTGTGTCGATCATGAGCTTCTTCGTTCTCGGTCAAGGAATCTACCTTGGAGGGTACGTTAACCATCTATTGTGATCAATAATGTTTAAAATCTCACCTCGGAAATCAAATAGAACCTATAAGATCATATATATAAGTGACATAGACTAATCAATTATTTACTGTCGATTGGTAATATGAAACTTAGCATATAACCGGTTAATTGTGATGAATTCCCGGTTTAGTCTTGGTTTTCTCATGCTAATTTATCTAAACCGGACTTTTTTATATTGGTCTTTTCAGGGTTATTGGAGTGGTTGTTTTGACCGTGGGTGTCTACGCCACATTATGGGGCAAGCACGTAGATGATGAGGTCGTCATAGAAGAAATACACCATGAAGAAAACGTTTTAGAGATTGTTAACTGTTGTAGTGGCAACAACGGTGCTTCAATAATGCCGAAAATCGATGAAGTTGATGAGGATATCGAAACTGGAAAGGTTACGGAGGAGGAGAAGAAGGAATCGTCGGTGGTTCTGGTGGTTTTTTGTAGTGAAAATGTGGATAACGTTTCAAAATGCTAAGTTGGTTATGGGTTTTTTTTTTTCGTTTTGAGGCAAAAATTGGGGGAGAAGAGTAACTTATTTTTTGGATACTTGTAAGTTTGAATTCCTTCCCTTTGCTTCAAAAGTTTTTTTCTACCTTTTTTATTTTATAGTTTTGATGATTTTCTTAATGTAACTACTAAGCTAAGGTTTCGATGTACCATCAGATTTTGATCTTTGATAAGCTATATATATAACCCCGTGTAAATCACACGTTTGGCATTAATACGCAACTATTACATTTAAAGAAATTGTATTTCTTTCGTTTTTAATTTTGTAAAATGACTTTAGTCTACTGGTATGTTGTAAGTCTATTACAAATATAGACCATCAAATCTTTAATCTTAGATCAAATCCTCCTCTCTGGTTGCAAAATGCATTAATTAGATTAATGAACCGGTTAGTCATGATTTCTATACCAAAATTGTTATAAATAAAAGAAGAAAAAGCATACTGTAATTAAAAAAAAATTATGGTTTCTCATGAACTTGCAAATGCACAAAAAGATAAAGCAATGACACAAAAAATTTACAAGTGCAACTATTGGTAACTGATACACAAAAAAATTATTGGATTTATGCTTTCTTAAACAACCATTTATTTTGATATGGTTTCATGTTTTGATAAATTTTCCACTTCTTAAAATCTGTTTTCACTATTTCTAACGTTTCGTTTTCATGTTTCATGAATGAATCGCCTCTGCTCACTCTCCATTTGTTATCCAGTCCATACAATGACACCAATACAGACCCATTGCGTGGGTACATATTTAGGCCCACCTAGAGGCTAGAACTAAGCTTCACAAGAAGATTATTGCACTGACAATACCGACATATTTTGGTGAAGCAAAAATAGAAATATGAAACAGAACTTATAACGAAAACATATGGAGTATTTTATTGACTACACACGATAAATTTTCTTCCCACATTACGTATTCAACTGAATAAGTTTGAATAGTCTAACAAAGTAGAATAGCTCAAAGATTAAATACATGAATTTTCTGTTAGTTACTCACTTAAAAACTCTTTGTTTCGTTCATGAGCATTTACATGTACCATGTCGCAGTCAACAAACAAATGTGTACGTTGAAAAAACAAACAAACATTAAATGGGGAGAAGTTAGGCCCAGATATATAAAATTTTAACTCCAAAAAGTTGGATCCTAACACAAGATATGGCCTTGCTGTTGTGTTAACACCTACGTTTTATTGAATCAAATTAATATGTGAAATCATTGAACTCACCTATAATGAATATAATAACAAAAAAAATAAATTAAATTTCACGTCTCACCAAACACACTCACCTACCCATCTGGTCCCACTGAACCCAATATACATCACCGACTCTCCCACACCTTGCTTCTTGAATAATTCGATTCTGATATAGTTGATATATCATTTATATCGTACTAAATTTGTTATACATATTCTAAACTAAAATCTATCATTTTGTTATGTGCAACGTTTATATATTGACCCTACCATACGAATAATTTCTCTTACAATTAATATATAATGGTTCACTATTGAATGATGATGGCATGCTATATTTTTATCTGATTTTGATATCAGTTACTAATTACTTATATGCAATTTGTTAAGGGAATCCATAATTAGACATAAAGACAGTGTTCATGTTAAAACATGGAAAGCTAAAGTTCGTTGTGAATTCACCTATAATACTCATAATAAGTATTGTTTAACCATTATATTTTTGTTTCAAACTGAATATCGTTTTCAAATTTCAATGTAAAACTTTAATAGATTATGTAATATGTTTTTCATATTTTTTTGTGAAAACAATGAAACTGACATTTTTCGTGAAACATATGAAATATAGTTAACTAGCTTCGTTAAATCAAATGTTTATTGATAACCAAAATGTTCTGAACCAAATTCCGACTAACAAATCAATTGTTTGACAAAAAAAAAAAAAAACAGAAAACAACTTAAAAGTCAAAAACTTTTTTTATAAAAAGTTAATTAAACCTATTTAAAAGTTAAATTGATACCACCAAAGTCGATACAAAACAAGTTTTTGCATCCAGCTGGAGCGTCCGCCCTGGTTCGAATCCACTTGGCCATCCGGCCGCTGGCTTTTCTAGCGCGAAAAGGAATCAGGGCCTCGTGGGATTAGTCCTTGGGCCTAAAAAGCATTTGGGAAGCCCACGGTTATCAGAAAAAAAAAAAAAAAAAAAAAAAAAAAAAAAAAAANAAAAAAAAAAAAAAAAAAAAAAAAAAAAAAAAAAACAAGTTTTTGAAGGAAAATCTATTGGCTAATAGTCTAATGAACAAAGTTTTATTGTAATGAGTGGTGAGTTTCAGTCCATCCATTGCATGCAGCTTTGTCTGGTCGAATCGAACCACCAAACTTCATGTGATTTGCCAATAAAGCTGAACGTGTCCGTTTCACCAACCCCCAAACTTACATTTCCCCACTCGCTTGTGGTCAATGTCACCCACCACACTCTTGTCTTTGGATTAATGAGGAGGACAATAGAGTAAACATTTATTAACGTTGTGGACCACACTACTTAATCAAACGAATGTTTTGTAATTTTGGAATACAAAACATGATTTGTGTTTTGCAAACTAGTCTGCTTTGGGATTAGACTTTTCCATTTTCGAAGAAGATAGATTAGAAGATGGATTAGAAGGGAGCTTAATTATCCTGACCAAAAAAAAAAAAAAAAGAGGCTGATTATCACTCTATTTTAATAAAAATATGTCTGTACTTTGTACTTTATATATATATATATATATATATATATTTTTTTTAAATACTTTGTACTTTATATTTTAACTTTCAATTTATTCACTGCAAACAAAAGTGTGTGGTTTGGCATACGTGAACACTCAACAATCATAAGCACTGGGTGCGATTACACTACCACACTTGGTAGTGATTTTTTAACTCTTAAGTGTATTAAGAATATAAAGGTGAGTATTATTTTAGAAGTTTTTGTCTTGTAATCTTTAATATTTTTTCATTAAAAAACATAATATTTTGAATAAAGAGATAATAGTGTGGTGTGGGTGGTGGGACAATGTGAAAAATAGTCTATCAGAAATAGTTTGAGCGTGTAAAAACGTTATTCAACCGCGACTACATAGATCTTTTATTTTTATTTTATTTTTTATATCGATCTTTTTCGATTGAACATGCGATCTCTTTTAGAGTTTTTCTTTTCCAAATTTAATGTTTTCTGATTTTATTTTCTTAACTTGCTTTTGCATGTCAAACTTATACAGTAATATCCTACCATGCATGTGTTTTGAACACTAAATCAGTAATGCTTATCACTTAACTTAAACATTTGTTAACAACTCAGAAATGAACTACTTTTACCATTTTACACAAGTAAAGAATAGTAAATATGGACCTATATAGGAAAATATATTGAAATTCAAGAAGACTATGCATCTAAATAATATATATATATAGATATGATTTTGTCCATCTCTGTATTTTTTCTTCTCTCCACCAACTCTCCCCCCAACTTATCATCACCAATAATAGACATTATCCATTTTCCTCTTTTTACATAAAAGACTTTATACTAACACCAGCAAAACATAAATTAATTATTATTTGTAAAAAAAACAAAATAAAATCAGTTCACCAACCCCCTCCTTAATATAAACCAAAGTCACGACCACTTCCTATCTAGAATTCCATTTTACACAACTTTTTTTTCTTTCATTTCATCACAAAATTTACATAAAACCTCACACCATGTCATGGTTTCTAATCGCGGCGGCAACAATCGCCGCCGTATTATCCTACAAGCTAATCCAACGCCTTAGATTCAAGCTCCCACCCGGTCCAACACCCAAACCAATCGTCGGTAACCTCTATGACATTAAACCGGTTCGGTTCAGATGTTATTACGAGTGGGCTCAAACTTACGGACCAATCATATCGGTTTGGATCGGTTCGATTCTAAACGTCGTCGTATCTAACGCCGAGTTAGCTAAAGAAGTTTTGAAAGAACATGATCAGAAACTAGCTGATCGTCACCGGAACAGATCGACGGAAGCTTTTAGCCGGAACGGTCAGGATCTTATATGGGCCGATTATGGGCCTCATTATGTTACGGTTAGAAAAGTTTGTACGCTCGAGCTTTTTACACCCAAACGACTCGAGTCACTTAGACCCATCCGTGAAGATGAAGTTACTGATATGGTCCAATCTGTCTTTAGAGACTGTAACCTTCCTGGTACGTCGTCGTTTTATAGATTTTGAATATGATTTTTTGTGGTAATGTTTCTGACTAGGGAAATATTTGATTTATACAAAAACGGTAAGAAATATTTTTGTATAATTATTTGGGGGAAAAAACAAGATTTTATGCCAGATTTGTCTTTTTTTGTTGTATACAGAATATTGTAAGCCACGCGTTGCCTTTCCTCTTTAGAATTGGAAAGGGTCAGATTTTGTTTATTGGCTATGTTCTCTTTGTTGTTGTTGTCAACGTCCAATTAAATTTTTATGTTCGTTTTTTATTTATGAAGCTTTATGATATGGTATTTATTATCTGGTTGTATTGAATGTCAATAATGATATGGGGTGTGTATTGGGTTGTTGGGTATAGATATTTTGGTTATTCACCTAATTTAGAAAAATTTCATGGTCACTAGTGTAATTACCCTAATGTTTTTCTCAAAAATGAAATTTCTCAACAGAAAGCAGAGTGAAAGGTTTACAACTAAGGAAATACTTAGGAGCGGTTGCGTTCAACAACATAACGCGGTTAGCGTTTGGGAAGCGTTTTGTGAACGCGGAAGGTGTGATGGACGAGCAAGGGCTTGAGTTTAAGGCTATAGTCTCAAATGGTTTGAAGTTAGGTGCTTCCTTGTCTATAGCTGAACATATCCCGTCGCTTAGGTGGTTGTTTCCTGCTGATGAGAAGGAGTTTGCTAAGCATGGGGCTCGTCGTGACCGGCTCACGCGAGCTATCATGGAGGAGCACACTTTGGCTCGTGAAAAGTCTAGTGGAGCGAAGCAACATTTTGTTGATGCGTTGCTTACTTTGAAGGATCAGTATGGTCTTAGCGAGGATACTGTCATTGGTCTTCTATGGGTACGTTTTAGTTTCCAATCCGGTTTTCGGTTTCTTAAAGCGGTCTAAAAGCAGAATGTTGCATAGTCCATGTGTAGATTTTTTGTTTCTCACGTTTGGATAAATGGTGTGTGGTATACAGGATATGATCACGGCGGGTATGGACACAACGGCGATAACAGCCGAATGGGCGATGGCAGAAATGATCAAGAACCCGAGAGTACAACAAAAAGTGCAAGAAGAATTCGACAATGTCGTTGGACTAGACCGGATCTTAACCGAACAAGATTTCTCACGCTTACCGTACTTACAATGCGTGGTTAAAGAATCATTCAGGCTACACCCGCCTACACCTCTAATGCTTCCTCACCGAGCTAACGCAGATGTCAAGGTTGGAGGCTATGATATTCCTAAAGGATCAAACGTTCATGTAAACGTTTGGGCAGTAGCTAGAGATCCTGCCGTGTGGAAGAATCCATTCGAGTTTAGACCAGAGCGATTCTTGGAAGAAGATGTTGACATGAAAGGTCATGATTTTAGACTACTTCCGTTTGGAGCTGGAAGAAGAGTTTGTCCCGGTGCACAACTCGGTATCAATTTGGTTACTTCCATGGTGAGTCATTTGCTTCACCATTTCGTTTGGACACCTCCTCAAGGTACTAAACCGGAAGAGATTGACATGTCTGAAAACCCTGGACTTGTTACTTACATGCGTACACCTGTTCAAGCCGTTGCAACGCCTCGGTTGCCTGCTGATTTGTACAAACGCGTGCCTTACGAGCTGTAAATGCCTCTTTGATCTACCTTCTTTTGTTTCTTCGGCTGCTGATGTTCTTGCTTTTTGTTTGTAGACATGTTTCTTTATGGTTTATCATCGAAAAACTTTTGATGAGATTAGTTGTGTGTGTCATTGAGTTTACAATCTTTTGTATCGCAATGTTGTATGGATTCACAAGAACACAAAGAAACCAATATACATAACCAAATTGCAATAAAACAGAACAAGTTTATCGATTACATTAACTTTATGTTTAGCCTATAAACAATACATTACATATACTGGTCTGAAACCAAGGTGTTATTAATTTAGCATAAACATTTCGATTACCTTTTGAACAAAGTGAGTTTAAGAGGAGGCTTCCTTAAACTCTTGCAACTGCTTGAAATTCATCCATGGCTTCACCCAAACTTTAGCTTCAAAATTCTTCGTCTTGTCACCTTCCTTTGCTTCTAGAGTTAAATGGTACATGGTTCCTGCAACAACCTGCTCTCTTGCTTTCACAATCTTCTTGAATTCAAGAACCTTGTTCTGCACATAACCAGATTAAAAAAGTAATCAGACAGAGATTCTTATTTACCAATTCATAGGATCTAAAACTATATAACAGAGAATTAAAAAACCTCTCGGTTGTTATGTTCTTGAATAGCAAATCGAGCAAGACTCTCGATCTCTCCACTGTTCTGGTTTCCTCGAAGATCATGAACACCTCCTAGCTTCATCCTGCTCGCTTCAGATCTACAAAAACCTAACTGAATCGTTCCACAGAGAAGAAATGCAACGATACAGATTGTTATCAAACCAAAGGCTTTTGATTCCATCTTTATACAGACTTATGACTATGCTTCTCACAATGTTCAGATTCATAAGTTTTAGCCATGTCGGTATATTTACGTTGCTTGGCGATTAAGCAACGAAAGTGACAGGTGAAAGGAACTAATGACACGTGTCTTCATCTAAGCGGCTGAGTGTTTCCTTCTTTTACGAAACGTAAAAAACGGCACGATGTGTGTGGTTTTACAGTTTTTAGCGTTTTAAACACATGAAAACGGTATGCATTTACTTGTTTAGTGTTGAAACTGCGAAATTGAGGAACTTGTCGTCGTCGTCGTCTTCATCATCACTCGAATTGCTCTGGAGAGAAAAAAAAAAATTGGTGATGGAGATTGTGAAGCCAAACACATGCATTAGAGGATGTTGCTCCAGTGAATCGATTCCTCTTCATCTCTCTCCTTCTTCCTTCACTCTCCTCTCACCAATCGCTAAAGGTACTCTCTCTTCTTCTTCTTCTCCTCTCTCTCTCTATCTCGTAGTTTCGTTAAATTCGATTTGTGTGGACACAGGATCAGAGAGTGTGGTTTACGAAGCGATTCTCGACGGAAGAAGAGTAGCAGCGAAGAAGCCGATCTTATCCACTTCCAATGATCTCGACAAGTTCCATAGACATTTACAGCTCTTATGGTATTCCATTTTAGATTCTTACTTTAACACATTTTGCGAAATGTTGATTTTGTTTTTTGGTTTTTGGTATTTGGTGAAAGCAATTTGGATTATCCTGGTGTGGTTAAGTTACTAGCAGCACATGCTAAGCCTCCCAATTACATGTTCTTCTTCGAGTTTTACGAGTGTGGGACTTTGGCTGAGAAGTTACATGTTGAGGAATGGTCTCCGAGTATTGATCGAGTGTTGATGATCACGCTTCAGTTGGGTGTGTGTGACTTCTTTTTTGACATTTGTGTTTTGATTCTGAGGATTTCTTGTGATGGGGTTTTGATGAGGACTGTGTGGTTTTATGTTTCAGCGAAGGTGTTGCGATATCTTCATAGTAATGGGATTGTTCATAGGGATGTGAAACCAGCAAATGTTCTTGTAATCCTCCTCTTCCATTAGCTTGATTTTGTCTTTATTATATGCTTATTTCTTTAGGAAGTGTTTATGTGAAGCTTTTATTGATGCAGCTTGACGAGAAGCTTTCGCCATATTTGGCTGATTTTGGTTTAGCTGAATACAAGAAGGATTTGAGAGAAGTTAATCTCCACAACTGGAGGTCTTCTGGAAAGCCGACTGGTGGTTTCCACAAGAAGAACATGGTTGGGACACTTATTTACATGGCCCCTGAAATACTAAAGAAAGAGATGTATACTGAGAAATCAGATATCTATAGCTTTGGGATTTTGATCAAGTAAGAATTATCTTTGAGTAGAAATTGAAAAGTTTCTTCCTTTTGTTTTCTTGCATTCATTTTCTCTTATGATATTTGAATTTGTTAGCTGTATGCTTGCTCTCTTCTGAAAAGATCTCTTTGCTTATGAAATGTTCTTCCATTTTATACATCACAGTGAGCTTTTAACTGGAGTTGTTCCATATACTGATCTTCGTGCTGAAGCTCAGGTTAGAATATTTTTACTCATTTTTCATTCTAACATGAGGATTCTTTATATATGATATAATATCTTCAAGCTCCTGTATTGTACTCTTTTGACTATTCAGAGATATTCGTAAAGTTTGGCGACAACAACTTATACAATTTCTAGGATAAATATATTTGGTTCATAGGCATGTAGGCGTTTACAACATAGATGTGTACCTCAAGTACATGTCAATGCTTTCCTTATTTTCATTCGTGACTCATAGTACTCTGTGTGTATCTGGATGGCAGGCTCACACTGTTTTAGAGATGAATTACACAGAGCAACAACTTACTGCTGCGATTGTGTCCTCTGGTCTGCGACCTGCTCTTGCTGAGAGTGACCTGCACACACCGAAGAGTTTGCTGTCTTTGATACAAAAGTGCTGGGACGTCGATCCTTCCAAGCGTCCTTCTTTGGACAATGTGATTTTGGAACTAGAATCAATTTGGGAACAAGAGCGAGGCATTCAGCAAAGTCATCTCCTCGAGAAAGCTTCTACTCCCAAGAGTGAAAAGGATGGGGACACCATTAAAAATAAAGGAGAGTTCAGGGAAAACATTAATTGGTCCAGTCAAGGGAAGTGTTTTTCCAAGAAATCGTCTCTTTCCACTGTCTCTGGTGAGAAATTGTGGTCTCGTTCAACAGAGGACCCTCTAGGATATGCACCTATACTTTCTTGGGGGTCTTTTGCAACATGTGGAAGAAGAGAATCCATGGAAGATACACACTTCCTCCTGCCCCACATGTTTAATGAGGAACACATCCACTTATTTGCAATCTTCGATGGTCATAGAGGTATACCAACAGCCATTTTAAACCCAGGAAACATCAAAATCCCGATTTTACTTACTCAGAATCCTTTAGAACTACTCACCAAATAGGGTACATAATAGTATCATGAAGTTTTACAAAAAAAAAAAAAAAAAAAA
>OVAP01000487.1:14934-33595 GCA_900406295.1 Aurinia saxatilis
AAAATAGTATCATGAACATGCAGGTGCCGCAGCTGCTGAGTTTTCTGCCCAAGTTTTGCCAGGATTAATTCAAAGCTCATCTTCCACTAGGTTTAATGCTCTTCTCAAGCTTCTCAAGCTTTTCGTACTCTTCAGCATGGTTTGTTCGAAAACTCATTCCTATGTCTCATTTTAGCGCTGGTGAGGCACTGTCACAAGCATTCGTTAGGACGGATTTAGCTTTCAGACATGAACTTGATTCCCGTCGTCAATCAAAAAGCGTGAGCCAGAAAGACTGGCATCCTGGTTGTACTGCTATAGCCTCTCTCCTAGTGGACAACAAGCTATTTGTTGCAAATGTTGGTGACTCCAGGGCAATTTTATGCCGCTCTGGAAACCCTTTTGCTCTAAGCAAGGTGAGAATGCACTACAATGAGGGAAAAGTGTGCTAAGTTTGTTTCCAATTGCTTTCGTAACTCATCTTAGGCATTCAAAATCAGGCGCATCTTGCAACCTGTATTGAAGAACGGAATCGTGTGATTGGAGAAGGCGGTCGTATTGAATGGCTGGTTGACACATGGAGAGTTGCCCCTGCTGGTCTTCAGGTATGCCGTTATGTTATTTGTCAAACTTTTTCAATAAAAATCAGACTCACAAAATTTGCTGACATTAGACAATGTGAAGTTGGTCAGTTTACTGACAATTCCGTTAATCCTTCCTTGTAGGTTACTCGGTCGATTGGAGATGATGACCTGAAACCAGCTGTAACCGCAGAACCAGAGATTACTGAGACCATTCTATCAGCTGACGACGAGTTCTTGGTAATTTTGTTTTACTTTTGTGTTAGTTATGATATTTTGTTTTTTCTTTTGACTTTGTCCCTTGTTGAGAGAAACAATTAATCGACTTTGTTAGGTAATGGCAAGCGACGGACTCTGGGATGTGGTAAATGATGAGGAAGTTATTAGTATAATTAGGGATACTGTAAAAGAACCTTCGATGTGTTCCAAGAGATTAGCAACCGAGGCTGCAGCTCGGGGTAGTGGCGATAACATCACAGTTATTGTAGTCTTCCTGCGGCCAGTGTCTACAGCTGAAAGGATTTACTAGAAGCAATTTTTTGCACAGAGTTAGTGATTCAAAATGAGACTTCTGTACACAAAAGTATTTCCACCGCGTTGCAGAAATTCGACATTCGGTTTGGAAGCTTATGTTTTTGTCTCGCAGTTTATATCTTTGCTTTCTGACCAGAATGTACATCGAATAGGTAAATGACCACAGAACTCAATTTGATACATATATATCTGATAACATCGATTATAATGTAATCGATTTTTTATTTAGAAATTTATGATACTTATTGTTACAGAATATCATATGATACAATAGGGGATCAGAAAGAAGAAAAATAAGAAGTATTGGAGTGGACGGCTTAATGTGCTCGTCTCATTATCCATATGCTTTCTAAGGTATAAATAGTTAGCCTACAGCCTGCACTATGGTCATCTTAGCAGTAATGCACACTTGTACCTATATATAAACACCTGAAAGTTAAACCTTCTGAGATTTCATCTCTTTGGTTGTCGTTTTTTCCTGTTTCTTTTTATTGTTTTCCTCAAATTTTACAGGACCATCCTAATCTTGAAATTTCATTGGTCAGTGCTTCTTGCAAAAGTATCTGGAAGCTCTGCAGGAACATATCCCATTCAACTTTTGTCAGGTCCCCGAAAGAAACGCCTTCGGATTCATCATGGTTCACAGAGATCGATGGGCTCTTTCTCCTCACAGTGCATCTGTCTTCCTTGCCTCCTTTCTTTTGGTTTTGTGAGGACAACATCGCAGCAGATGCATTGGCAGGTATGGAGTTTGCACGTGGCCCTTTTGGAGCTAAAGGTGGTTTAGATATATTACAAACCTCTATAATCTCCACTTCGCATGGGCTATCTCCACCGTCAGACTTAAACATTCCACATTCCACCTCCGCGTTCACTTCATTTCCTTCGGTGCTATAGTCACCGCCTTCGCCAGTGATTCCAACTACAGTTGCTTTAGCTCTGGTGCAGAGGGTCTCTAACAGACTGAAACTATCTTCACCTCTAGAGAAATCCCGAGTCATCTTCTCGCCTATCTCAGCAAGACAGAGACCTGCAGCTGCAGTTTGTTTCAGGAAAACCGTGCAGACAATGAGGACTCTTATGGCAGATTCCGGCAAAGAGTGGAGTTCATTTCTCAAAAGTTCTGCGTCTTTGAAAGGGTCCAGATCAGATATATACTGCAGCTCAGTTTCGTTGAATGGAACCAAAGCTTGAGGCCAGTTTAGCCATTCAAAATAAGGATCATCTAGGCACTCAGGGAGGCAGAGACCATGATCTATAGGCACAAGCTCGGCGGTCCCAACTGGATTATAACTCTTCTCTTGGTCACATCTCTTCACTAGCATATTTCCGGCGTGTCTGTCAAGGTTCATGATTCTCACATCAAGTATTCCAATCCTATGAACTGAGGTAACTGTGAAGCTTCCTGGACCCAATTCTCCAGCATCAAAATCGTGACCCACAAATCGCTGCAAGGAAGCAACCTTATAGGGCAACGAGGAGAACGAGAAGGCGTCACTGACATGAAACGGGACATGAGAGATACTAACTAAAGCTGTTGGTGGAACACCAGAGAAGCCTTGGTAATCCAAAAGGTAAGCAGCTAACTCTCGGATACCGGTTTCACCAACGGGAATAGAATGCTTCATTCCCGGTTGTCCAAACATCAAACTTCCAGACTTTTTAGGATTGTTGAACGCCAGAGGCTCTTCATCAACCGGTTTCGCCACAGCAATATTATCACCCTTGGCGGTTTGCAAAAGATAAGCACCTCCCAAACCACTGGGTAAAAGCAAAGGCTGAGCTCCAGAAACCATGGCCATAGTCACCTCAGCCACAAGAGCACGAACCGTGGGCACACTCTGTCCACCAAGAATCTCAATACGAGGAGCCGCGGTTGCTTTCAACTCTTCTTCCATATTAGCAGACGCAGCTATAGAGAAACAAGGAGAGGAGACGCTTCGATGGATATTATCATCTTCCACTGTTCGATTAAAGGCGAGATTATTGGATTCAAGAAAGCTGAAGTCAAGATTGGTGAGGGATTGGAGTCTGCATCTTTGTGAGGATCGGTTGAAGTAAGGAAACTGGTCACTGAATGGATCAATAGCCACGGCCATATCCGAGATCAATGTGGGCTTGCAGGTGATGATTATGGTAGTAGCTAAGCAGTTCATGCCAAAAACTTTTGGCACTCCTATATATATTTACACAACTAACTTTCGTTTAAAACCTACAATTTATCACGGATCTATATACAACCACAAAAGGGAGTGTCCTTTGCATCGCTTGAATCCATTGTGCCCTTTAAGTATTCGCTCCTCCAACCATGAATCGCCGCAATTTTCTGCAAAACAACAAGAAGAAGATGATCATCCTCAAGAACCGAGAAGATTGCTTGAAGAACAAGTTATCTAAAAATGAGAAGATGAACGAACCCTGAATACAGATGAAGGCATTCAGGGAGAGACGGAGAAAGATTGAAAAACAGGGGGGAGCGTCAGAGAAACCGACACCGTCACCGGAAAAAAATCTTTTTGTTTTTTTTTTCCTGAGACTCCCCTCTTTCGAACGATACTTTTCTTCTTCTTCTTCTTTTTTTTTTTTTTTTTTTTTTTTTTTCAAACCCTTTNTTTTTTTTTGTTTCTCTTTCTTCAAACCCTTTGCCTCTAAATTTAAATTGTTTCAGCTATAAATGTCTATGGGAATTTCACGTTTCAGATTTTACCGCCTTCTACGGAGTCTTGATAAATATCAACCAAACAAAACTTTAAAGCCACGTCCTCGGTTAAGTATGGAGTTATGTCCGAGAATAAGGATTTTATTTTGGACAGTAATATAACAAATACAGAGTTTATAGGACTTATCGACAATATAAGTTGAGAGTTTGTACAATTTTGACTGATAAGCAACGTTTCTGGAAGAAAATATTGGGGGTAAGACTTTTGCTTTAAGGGTTTGATTTTGTTGAACCATTGGCAATAACTCCTTGCTTCTTCTTGTTGTTGTCGTCTTCACCAGCAGCAGAAGCAGGAACAGATCTTCCACTGTTTGAAACGAGGTTCTTGATGGTTGATTTCAGGTCTGTGTCTTTCATAAGGGAGTCCAGCGTCACATGTACACCTATAAACACGAAAATACAGTTTACATCTCAATTAAGTTAAAACAGTAATCCTTCTGGGCGTTTGCGTATCACTAGTACTTACGGTATCTCCAGTAATGTTTCGGGTTTGTTGGGTCATTGATCGTCTCCTCGGTTGCCGGACGAGTAGTGTACTCTTCTTTCAGAGCCATCATATCCTAAATTGTTCCATAAGAAAAAAACCAAAACATATTATTCTCGAGCCTGGTAAAAGAAAAATAACCTGAGTAATTGGATGTGTCGTGGTTAATGAATACCTGAAGAGGGAATATAGCCCACATGGATGGAGCTTCAACATGTTGCCTCAGAACGAAATGAGTTATCTCTGGAACACATTGGCTTGGAGGGATTGCATCGACGCCAATCACTTCTTTGAAGTAATCTTGTCTTCTCTCTTCATCCTCTTCCCACCAAGCTCGTAGTGTAGAGCAGTCGTGACATGAAGGAGCACACACCTGAAAATGTGAAATTGTTAGTTTGAAATAAGGTGAATCACCTACACATCACAAGTTCCTCAAGAAATGGATAAAAGGAAACTAATAAGGGAAAAAAATAAATTCCGGGAATAGAAACTGACCGTCATATAGTCATAATTAGAGGGGATCCCAAACTTCACATCGGACTCACTGGGCATGCGCTGTATACGAAGACCAACCAACCCCAGTTCTTGCATAACCTGAGTACCCATGTATACATGTATATTAGCATCTTTAACTCTTAATATGTATGCTTCTAAATAAATTGTTAAGAGAAGTTGGATGAATCAATTGCAAACATACAGGATGTACACAAGATGGAATAAGACCAAGATCCTCCCCACACGACAGCATATTAGACGAATTTAACAGAGCAGGCAATGTTTTCAAAGCATTTTTCCTCCATAGATCCTCTTGGCGTTGGAAATAGTAGTCATAGTATAGTCTCTTTAGAACATTTTTGCTGTATTAGAAAAAGACGTTAATAATAGTTTTCCCATATTGACGGAAAGTACAATACATACAGCAAGTTTCAAGAGCAACCAGGGATCCATTTAAGTGTTCATGAATTCTTGATATAAAGGTACCTGTGATCATCCAAATCCTGGAAACTTGAAGTGTCTTCAAGATTAAAACGAGGATAGAATTTTCTTGCTTCCTCTGGATCTTTGATCAGAACAACATTCTAAGGACACAATTTCAACAGAAATAAAAAATTAAGAACAATGGACTCAAAAAAGACATAAAGTGGACAGAGTCATCTTGTGGTTGACTAGAAGAAGAAATCTAAAAGCAGTTTTGATGCATGAGAGTTTACCCGTAATATATCAAAGACATCACGGCGAACTTTGTCCTCACTTTCTATCAACAAAGACTTCTCAGCTAATGACTTCAGCTTTGCTGCAATCTTTTTCTCTGTGTTGGAGTCCTCCTTGAACTGCAACAAATTACGTAAAGTTAGTATATCCACTGAGAAAAAAGGCCACAAAATTGCTGACCCAAAAAGGCAAAAATTGGTTCCCAGATGAAATCAGAATCTAAGACTACATGCATCACCATGAAGCTCTTTTTAAGTCATAACTTGAACCAAATCAAGCCTAAAACTTACAGAACATATTAACCCCAAAAAATAGATCTGCCTCATTAAAATGCAGCACCACACTATAGTGTTATAGAATTGATAAGGTGTTTATCCAAAGGGGAAAATACTAAATGATAGGTTTTACTGACCTCGTACAAGTCCTTCTGAGTTTCATTAAGAAAGTTTGATGCAATAAAAGGCCAAAAATCTCCAAATTTCTCCTGAAGAAACAGAACGACACAAAACAACAAAAAGGTGAGGATGTCTTTATGATGTAATGGATGGGCCTTGAAAACTCAGAGATTTAAAATTCCTAAGCTGAGTGTGATGGAAAACTAACCTCAAGATACTTCCTTTGGACATAAGGCTTGGTTAACCGGTCAAAATCCCATATTCCCTCTTTTTCCAACTCTTCCTGCATCACAAGCAGTTTGGTGATTTCTCCTTAACTTAAATCTAGTTTATCTCATAGCCAAGTCTTTTTTTTATCTATGAGCTTGTTTACCTGACTTAATGGAATAGATGGACGGAACTTCCCCACTAAACCAGTCATAGCATGAGCTGGAAGCTCCCAGATTCTGAAGAATCCTAATATATGATCAATCCTATATGCTGTGAAATATTTTCCCATCTGCAAAGAAAGTGTGGTCAGCCTCAGATCTTCCAAGGGCCGTCATTGGTAAGGATATAAATGCCAACCTGTGTTAAGCGAGCGCGCCACCAAGCATAGTTGTCTTTTGACATTTCCTCCCAGTTATAAGTAGGAAATCCCCAGTTCTGACCATTTTTGTCAAAATAGTCTGGAGGTGCTCCAGTTGACGTATTCATGCGAAACAGATTCTTGTTAACCCATGTATCAACACTGTTTCTGTCAACGCCAATAGGTAGGTCTCCCTTCAGTACGACTCCTTTCTTCCTAGCATATTCTGCTGCTTCTACGAGCTTTTTGAAACAGAACCAGCACACACTTTTAAATGAAACATTCAATAGTCGACTTCACTAACAATAGTGTAACATAATTAGAGGAAATACATATCAAAACATACTCACTTGTATATGTAAATGGTACTGGATGTAATAGTGGAAGCATATAGTTTCATAGTGCAAGCTGTCCTTGGATATCAATTTTTCAAGCTGCAACATACATTATTTGGAGATGTGAGAATTAACTGAAAATATCTAGATGAATTACATCTGGAAAGCTGGAACTAATTAACAAGATATAAAGCATATACTGTATACCTTTTCTTTTGTGTAGTCAGAAAAGGTCCCCCACTGACTATGATCTGAAGTCTCAAAAAAGTCACGGAGGAAGCAGAAAGCTGCATATGGTTTCAACCAGCCCTTTCCAGGAAAAGAAAATTCAGTAAGCCAAAAGGATTGAAGTGAGAATCTGAAGGCAGAAATTTTATGCAGGCATATATCTAGAATTTTATGAAGGAAACAATATCAGATTTTGAAGCATACCTCGTTCTCAGAGAAGAATTTCTCGAAAGTGCTTGAGCTTAACGTCTGGTCTTTCTCCAGGTCATAGATCTTCTTGGCAATTGAAAGCTTAGTTTCCATGGTGGCTTCATAATCAACATCCTGCGCATAGCAATCTTCAAGACATGAGCTCAAAATCGGACTCTGATTGTGACAAACTAATGTATGGATCATTAACTTTAGGTATTTCAAAGACATCATATGCTGATACAGACAGAATTGTTATAACATAAGAAATCCTGTTTCTCCGGTGCTACCATTTTCCAAAATACAAGGGTGCAAAAGTAAGAAATATATGAAACATATAACAGGGACGGGTTACCTTCTTGTCCAGTTGCTTCTTTGCCTTCTCAATTTCTTCCTGCAAGAAAACGAAATATGTCAGCTACTTTGTTTCTTATGAGACTGATTTGTCCAGGATACAATACGTGTGTAAATCACCTTGATGTCTTCTGGCAAACGTTCCGAGAGAGCCTGTACTCTAAGATATAATGGATGCAATGCAAACACAGACAACGAGCTGCAAGAGAGAAGCAAACATTAAAAAGTGTAAAGGAACCAAAAGGGTGAATCAAACAGTTCAGGGTTATATATGAACAATTACTAAGTAGAGAATTGATATAGAGCAGAGCCTCAGGCTGAGACACTTATAATCAACCAAATATATGGAACGCAAGGTGCCAGAAACCAAACTGAAGCAAAAGATGAACTATTTATTAATTCTGTGGTCAAGAGAGAATAAGAACAAAACTTTTGGAATATTTGTTTTCCCGCTGTTAAGTGAGTGGCAGCTATCCGTTACTGAACTCGTGCAAAACTAAAATACATGTAGTCCTCGTACCTGTACGGATAAGAATCCCACCACATCTTATGTACGGATGTGTCATTCACTGGTAAAAGTTGTACTAGATGCAACCCGGAATCTACGGACCAGTCAACAAGCAACTTCAGATCGAGAAACTCTCCCACTCCAACATCATCTTCTGATCTAACAGAGAACATGGGTACTGCAACACCAGCACCCCTCCATGGCATTGCCTACAGTAAAATTTATTAATTATATGACAACATTGATCCTGTCACATAAGGAGCTTATTCATAGCTTGTCTATGCTACTTACTCGAAATAAGCCATCTGACATGACGATGTATTCCTGCTTGCTACCGCTGGAGTGAAGAGAAAGCTCCCTATTACCACCAGATTCAAAACCTATGTTACCTTCCTTTTGAACTTTACAGTATCTATATGTGAGATATAAGTTAAGAACCCCAACACTCCGAAAAGCATGTCTAAAGTGAAATACAAAATGGTTGCGGCAAAATTAGTCCGGAAGAACTAAAGAAAGGATATTTGATGGGAAAGTCTGCTTTCGGGATCAAGCAATCTGCTTCCCATATAGAATCACCAACGTATTTGAGTCTAAGTCCATTTTCAATTTTCCATTTCCCCAACTTCTCTGTGGTGCCTAGAACATACACCTGTACAACAAATCACATGACATCAGACTCAAACATGACAATAAAGAAAATCGAAGACCCGTAGAGAAAAGCTTACCAAAGTTCCCTCTCCAATGTCTGGACAACATGTTCTGAATTGGACAACAACCGAATCTGTTTACATAAAAGATTAGCCAAGAGATCAGTCACAAACTAAAGAATCTCCAAAACAATTGTATGATAAGTTCAAATAAGAAAATGATTACCATCTTGCTCCGACTTATTCTCAAAAACCCCTAGAGGTTTTTCCACTTTCAAATCGCCACTGTTCCGGAAGATGACATCTTTAAAGGCACTTCTAAATGGAAGAGCTTGATCACCACTCTGAAATCACAAATACACACAAAATCAAAACAAACTATTCTCAATTCTTTCCTAGTGCAGCAGTCTCAGACTACAAAACAACCCGAACCTGCCAAAGATCACGAAGCTGAACAGACTCTCCACCATTCAAACTCTCCGGAACAACAAGCTTCCTCTTCATCCCAAACTCAGACCTCAACACATTCTTCAAATCATCAACCACATAATAACAATACTCAGAACTAAACCCAATCGGCACAGAAACAGAACCACTCCATATAAGCTGATCATCCTGCTGATTCGGCTTCAACAACAAACCTTTCTTCACAATCCCCGAACCAAGTCCAGTACCCGAACCACAAACAAGCAAACTCTGCCCCCAGTGAGTAAAATACGGTATCGAGAAAGTCAGATTCACCATTGGCTTACTCGACTTGCTCGAACTCAACGAAAGCGATCCTAGATTCATCATTTTCTCTACACAACACAACAAAACAAAAAATTCAAAAACCTAGATCTCGCTAATCAACAACACGCAAAGCTACTGGAGTGAATCGAAAATTACGCAAGTGAAGTGAGAAAATCGATGATCACCTTCGCTTCAACAAACCGTAAAAATCTAAAATCTCCAGTGGCGACTTGGAGAGTGAGGAAGACGATGGTAGGTTACTATATATGGCAACTAATGATTCTCAATTTCGTACATACATCATCACTCTACTTACAAAATCTACAATGGCTTCTTCTGAAAAGATATTTTTCTTTTATTATAAACTTAATATTTTCTAGATATTTTCTGTTTCCCTTCGATCTCTCTGCACCGTTAATTTTACAACACGACCTTCTTATTATTTTTCTCCTTTTTTATATATAGTAACGAAGAGACAAAGAAATTCACGAGAGTCGAACTCGTGACCGTCCAGCCAAATTAAACCGAATTGAAATCGACATATTTTACAAGGACTTAGAAAAATCTACAGTAACAACAATTACAGACAGTTTCTCCATTATTTATGTTGATAAGAGAGAGATAGATAGAGAGGGAAGTACACAATACAGATAGAGAATCACAAGTATAATGAGACCAAAGTTTTTTTTTAAAAACTTTTTTTGGCTCACCTATTGTAATCAAAAGGCCAGCCACTGTAACCCATGTGTGATGGTAGTTGATGTTGAAGGTTATGGTATTCGTGGTTCTCATCGGTTGAGTCCGAGTTTCTTGAGGCTCCGCGGTTTTGTGTGGAGCTTGAGCTTGAACCGGAAGAACGGAATGGCCAGAAGGAAGAGAAAGGGTTTCTTCTTTCGTTGTTGTTGTTCTCGCGGCTATTGTTACTGTTACTACTAGGGGTAGTTCTGTAGTTTCTGGTTGTGGTTCTGTTCTGGCTGCTTGAAGATCCTCCTCTAGCTGATGATGGTAGCTCTTGGCGACAGACTGGGCATGAGTTGTGTTGAACTAGCCAGGGGACGATGCAGTCAGAATGGTAGATGTGGTTACATGGCATTTGTTTGGCTTCTGATCCCAATTCGAATTCGTCTTTGCAGACAGGACAGTTTGAGTCAGATGACCTGAGATGCCTCTGTGCGATCTTGATGGTTGGTAATGCATCTATTGATGATCTTGGAGCGGGTGGTGGGCCTCGACGAGTAGAGCCGGCTGAAAGCTGCTCGAACAATTCTTCAAGACCAGGACCAAAGAAGTAGTCGCCAGTGTTACCACGTGTGATGCCAATGGCGGGTGAGCTGCCATTAAAGAGGGCTTCGGCATTCTCTCCAGATAGTCTATAAGGGACCTGACCACCAAATATCAACAACGGAGCGAGTCCTGGGAAGTTTTCAGGCCCCGAACTGATGGCTCTTCCTCTCATTTCTCGGTCATGCCTTCTTTCTACTAAGCGGTTTCTCATAAACGCAGAGAAAGCATCCATCAGATCAAAAGCCGGATCACGTTCACCCACATCCCTGTGAGCTCTAAACATATCAAATGGGCTGGCTTGCGCCGCCATATCAAGTTCTTCAACAAATCCTCCTCCACAATAAGAACACACAGGATCTTGGCCGTGAAGCCGGACAGCACGCTGGCATCTGTGACACCAGTGAGTATTTCGACTGCTCGACATCCTTAACTTCTCGCTGTTCTATTCTTCCTTCTGTAGACCTCAACAATGAGATCCTCTGCTTTAAACCCAAAAAGAACTTAGCTTACTTGACAGGCCTCGGTTATAAGCCTGCAAAAAAAATGTGCATAAGATGGTAACCAATCAGTAATCAAAACCCAAAGAATCTCGCAAAAATTTTTACCTTCCCGCTTCCCTCAACTTAGTAAACAATGCAAGATTCAATCATATTCCAATTAAAAAGACCAAACGTTACAACTTAATGTTCCCCATAATGAAGTAGACCAAATCCAGAAATGAAATAATCGTGTTTCTGTCTTGAATCTGTCACACTCTTAGCCTACAATTCAATCATCTTCTACCTACAATTTTTTTGTGATTCAACTCAGATGTTGGAACGAATAATCAAACGAATTTCAGATTCACAGGCTCTTTGCAAGTACAAGATTCAATATACTTATTCAAAGAATTACAAAACGAATCAAGCAATGATTAAACAGAGCAAAACTCCAAAAGATGCATGACGCGATTACACGGAGAGGAATCAGAAGAATATACCTGTTTTGTGGATCTGAGAAACCCTAGCGAAGAGGATTTGGGGGAAGAAGCAGAAGACGGAGGAGTATCTAGAAGAATGTTAAAGTTTCATTAACACTATGCCACGTGTTTTTTTATCTGTTGACAAGATTTTTTTTTAAAACACTTATAACTAGATTCTGATTATGATATTATAGCAGATTCTGATTATATCTGATATTATATCTAGATTTTGATTATAGCTAGATTTTTTTAAAAAAACACTTATAGCTCGATTCTGATTATAGATATATTATGTTCTATGGATATTTTTTCATTTTTTCATCATTTAGAAAACCAAATCCGATTTACAAATATATAATCTATCAACATTTATTTATGTCATATTTTTATGTGAGAACTGAAAGTTGTTTTTTTGCAAAAGTATACTATTATGATGCAAATTTGGTGATAGCTAGATAAATGATCAAATATTGAACAATATCAAAGAAGATAATAGTGGATGGTCACAAATTTTTTCTCTCACATGATGATTTGTGTGAAATAAACTTTATAGTTTATAATTTTATGGTGAAACACGCCATAAAATATTTTATAAAACTTTTTTTATAGAAATCTCAAAACTGCTTCTTGAAAAAAGTTTGTTTAATATCCTTAATATTATCTGTTGTTAAATTTGTAATATTACGCTCTTTTTTATCTCTTGTTCTATGTGTTTATACACATGCCGTAATCTAAATTTAGTTGTAAAAGTAAGAGTCAGAGTACCTAAGTTTTGGTGGGTAAACCCAATATAAAAGCAATTTACATATATATATAAACATAGTACAATGCTAAACACTAGACACTATGTCTCTTATGCCATAAATGTCTTTCTAAAGGCCAAAGTTATTCAATTGATACATTGAAAATGAAATTTAATATATTCATTACTGTCTCTAGACAAAAAAAACCCCTTAATATCTATATGCATGTAAGTCATATATTATTACTATTGTTACAAGTGAGAGTATTTTTGAAGTTTATCTTATTTTTATGTTCCTAGTTAACTTCAAAACTGAACCCCACTATGAACGTCGAAACTCATGAAAATTATATTTTTTGCTTTGTTTGGTATATGTATAAGTATTACAACAGTTTAGGCAATGTGATTATTGCAAGAACAAATATGCCTACAATCTATGTGTTGATTCTGTGATTACTAACACACTGGAGAATGTGAGTAAACCGAAACTGCTTTAGCTCATGAGATAAGAATCAAGTGGTGAATTTCGGTCTGCAGTTCGGTTATCAGTTGGTTTATAATTATCTTGTTTTGGCTTCAAATCAGTGAGTCAAAGTTAGTCAACATAGAAGAAAGAAGAAGAAGATTTTGCTTTACGAGAACAAGAGGATAAGATCCATCGAATGAGTTTGTTATATCTTGCATCATTCTTCTTCTCTGTAACTGTACAATCAATAAGCTCTCCGAAGCTAGTGAATCTTGCTTGTGCCGTCAAGCTCCTGAGATTAGCCATTAGAGGTGAACTCAAGGTAAAAACTCTAGTGTCTCTACTCTTCTTTCTCTATACCTCTCTGCTTTACTCTGTTCTTGAATCACACATACAAACGAGAGAATCCAGAGAGATCAGTGAGATTGTGTTCGTGAAAGCTTGCGATTTCATATTCCGTACGGCATCGCGTTCAACACTATGGTATGTGTTTGATAATGTCGTTGCATATTTTTAGCTAATGAATGTTTAAGGCTAACTAATTATAAAATCAGAAACCAATAATATCCAAAAACAGTAAAAATTAATTTGTTTATTTGGGTAAATAAAGGTTTTGAGATTGTATATAAGAAAGTAACAAATTTGTAATTTCTTACCAAACGGTTGGTGGTATAGTGGTAGTACATCAGTTAAAATAATCAAATGTTAAATTTTATGTTATATATATATATACATTTTATTTTTGTCTTTTAAATTTGATTTTTGTGGAGTTAAAAGCAATACACTGAGTTCTAATTTCTTACATACAAAAAATTACATTTATATATATGTATAGGCTCAAAAGCTCCTATATACTGTAATAACACTATCATTATTAAATCTCAAAGGTGAATGTCCCTTAACCTTTGATAGACAGATCTTTATAGCACAGTGACTCCTGCTTCTTCTTCTGTTTTGCGTTAACGTATGTGAACTTTTTATGCATTGTGTGATCAACAAACTAAACTTTAATTAAGTTTGTTGCTTGTGTTTACCTTTGGAAAGTTTCCTACAATATATTATTTGATAAGTGTCTTAAGTCATTTTGTCCTAGGTAAATGTCTCCTAATATGATGTAACTCTGACGTGGTTATTAAAAAATAATTTCCACGTCACTAAATGAGATTTTTCAAAAACGATGTTAGTGAGAATTCACCATATTCTTCACGCTCTAAGATCTAAATTTCTGTTTGTTAATCTCGGTAACTCGGAGAATTATTTGTGTCCCCCTTACGATTTGGAACAATTCTATCTTATCAATTTTTAATATGGTAAAGATTTGAAGAATTCAATTTTCGAAGAAATCGATATTTGGTATTCGAGAATACTCAGTACTTGTTGTATGTCGTTTGATGGTTTGAAGAAGATGATTTTCTGGATTCGGTGGAGAACGATGAAACCAAACCTAGATTTTATGGGTAATCGATATCGACCTTCGAAGATTTGAAATCAATATGAGGGCGAGGCCGAGGAATCATCACCATCGTCCCTTATGGCATACATCTTCTTCATCAATGCTCGTGATTCTGTTTCTTTTCGCCTTTCAAATTCTCTCCGTGCCCAGCAACAATACTGGTTCCTCCAAAGCCAATGATCTCAGTTCCATTGTCCGCAAAACTCTTCAGAGGTACCCAAAATATATTCCGATACATTGCTTTATTTGGTTTATCTTTTTAATTTATTTTATGTTCTTAGCAGAAGTGGCGCGGATGATTCACAGAACGAGCGTTGGATGGAACTTATCTCTTGGGAACCCAGAGCTTCCGAACCGCACATGGAGAAGTCCGGACTCAATGTTGTTGATGAGACGACCGGAGCACAGACAGCAGGTTTTCACTCAATGCATTATGCAACCTTAGTAGTATTAAGTAAATTCAGTGGAAATGATAATATACACAGTTAGTGAAAGCACATAATCTTACTGAATTATGTTACGTATGAGACCTCCTACATTATGGATTACAGTAGTTCTGACCTCTTTACATCTCACATGTGAAATAGCTGAATCTGCAAACCAACTTGTGAAAAAGGCTCAGGATACTACTACCGAGAACTCTAAAACCGGTAATTTTATGTGCTCATACATGACTTTAGATCATTGAGAATACTCAAAAGCATCAAATATTGAATCTTGCCTAATCTTTCAAAGTTACTGACGGCAGTCTATACCGCTAAGTTCAACTGTGCAAGAATCTGGAGATGGAGCAGGGTTAGACCAAACCATAACTTTGAAAGCATTTATCAGAAAACTTGATAGCAAGGTACTATGTGTTGAGTGTGGAGCAGATTTTGTTAATCTTCTATTCACTTTTCTTGCTTTACCTCTTGAATTTGTCTGGAAAATCTCTGGAGATAATATCACATTTGGTTGTATTGGAAACTCATTCAGAAGCTTTGGGGGTTTGAATGAAGGAACTGATGATTCCTCCTCTTCTAAGTGTCTACTTCCTTCGTATTATAGTTGCTCCAAACAGTTATTGACGGTTTCAGTGGAATTTATTACTATAAGTTCACAAGAAAGATGCCTGATTATCTTAATATTCAAGGTGAAAACACCCTTGATAGGTATTCTACGGATGAAAGAACTGATAATAGAGTTTTATATATGACAAGTTTTGGGTATGCGAGGGGAAGAACATATATTGCAACTTTCTTTTTATACTTTTTTTTTATGCTAGAGTCTTAATCTAGGGATTGAGAAGACTGAACCATTGTTTTACATATCATTATATAGTTTTCTGATTTCTTCTCTTCAATTATCGTTCTCTACATCTTTACAAGATGGTTTTTCTCCTGAAAAATAAAGGCTTTGTGCGTGCAGGCAAGATCCAATTTTTTCGGGTGTAAAATAACTTCTTGAAAAGCCGATTCCTCTCTATCACATTCAATGCAAGAAGTTCAACCAAATGTATGAGGTACTTGCTTACTGCTTCACAAGAAATTTTTTATCTCGACTACTTTTTAATATATTTTCTTCTATACACACTAAGGTGAGTATGGCATTTTGATTTTCACCATCGGTGTAAGTATTTTTGTAGTATTGTTTGAAAGACTTGATAAACTCTCTAGATTGTGTTGTGACCTTCCATTTTCCCTGCTTTTCAGGTAAAACATATAATCCATATAACCATGTCAACTAATAACGCATTGCAAATGGTTGGAGAAATGTAGTGGGAAGAAGTGTCATTGTTATATGTCATCTGCAATGGATATACCTATCATTTGGGGGGGAGATTCTCCTGCTTATTTGCATGGATTAAGGTTCCTGAATCTAAGTGAGTTATCACTTTTCCACTTGATTTTTGTTTATCAAATCTTTGCAAATCTGCAACATATACATCAAATAATCTGATATGCCATGTTGTAGTGCTTTTTCCATATATCTATGTTAACTGGAATAGAGTTAACTTATGTGGTAACATTATTACCTTCTTCTATGGCTAAAAGAACAATGCTTTTATATTTGCTGACAACCTTATCATGTGCATTTCGTAATGTCTCTCTTTCAAAAAAGGACAACTAGTCATGCAAAAGGAAATATACGTTTACAGGGACAATGTCTGTATCTTTTTCTCATTCATTTATAAAGAAGAATTGTTTCTCAGTTTTAACGGGTTGCTTAGTGGTGGATAGACTATTCAGACCTTCATGAGTCCTCTTTTGTAGCAAACATGCTTGACCACTAAGAGTGTATTGTTTGAAGATACCCGTAAATTCATGTATGACTTTATGGCTAATTTGCATAGAGAAAGCTGAGACTTTTGGATGCTATTAGCCTTGGTTAGTACAAATAAGAGATGCGAAAGAGACACGGTGAATACAAAAAAGCTATTGAGAAGTAAGAGATTAAACAAATAAGTAATCTTCGAGTTTCACCACAAAAAAAGAAGAAGTAATCTTCGAGGTTCTTTCCCTTTCTTTTTGTTGTGTATCTTTCTGTTGTTTAAATGTAGTGAATATGATGTTGTTAGGGCTGTTCTGCAATTTGTGCACGAGTAGCTAACCAAGGCTTTCAAGAATTTTGAAGTGAGTCGAGACAGATCTTTACATGTGTTTGGTATCCGAGTTGCGTTTGTGGATGAAACTGCAACTTATCCTACTCTTTCTACTGAAATGGTAGCTAGATTACCGCAACCGAACGGTTAACCGAAAATTATAATATGTTTTTATATTTTATTTATATATTTTGATTATGTAATTGATATAATCTATATCTATAAAGTTAATTTTTCTCTTTTTTGGTGATGACACATCATCATCTAAATGGATGCTACATCATTTTTCATATTTAATTTTTGCAAAATAATTTAATTCAACATCTATTTAACATTTTTAAATATACTTTTGTACTAATATATTCAGTTACAAAAGGAATTTGAAAAGACATTCATGATATCAACTCTAAAATATATAAATCATACTCCCTCTGTTTCTTAAAGAGTGTCATTTTAGACTTATTTTTTTGTTTCACAAAAAGTGTAGTTTTCATTTTCCAATGTAACTTTTGATACTAAATACCTAATTTAACCTCAAATCAAAGAAGAATACAAACAAACAACTTATTATTTATGGACAAAACAGAATTTTTAATATGTTTTATTAATTTATGTGCAAAGAGTCAAAACGACACTCTCTAAGAAACGGAGAGAATATTAAATATTAGTATTAAAAATTTCCCAATCTAAAAGTGTTTTATATTGAACTATTTTAGTAGAGAAACTTAAAAATTATACATAATAAATCAAATCTGTTTATTCATATATCACCACTATATATATCCTTAACTTAACCCTAAAAAATAAAATGATAGGAAAATAGACCATCTTTATATTCTCAACCGAAAATATTATACTATTATCTCTCATAATTGAACAGATATAACCGGTCTCTTAAAGCCTCAAATGACATTCTCTCATAACTAACAAATTTAATCATGTGGAAGATATCAAATATGTTTCGCACATCAACCATCAATATGAAAAACATAGAAAATTTTATGAAAGGCAATAAGTTTGAATTTCGTTATTAACTCCCATAATTGGGAAGAGAGAAACACTATCTTGAAACATCGAACGATAATCTCCAATAACAAAAATATTTAATCGTTTGAAACATATAAATTATGTTTTAAACATTAATCATCAATGTTTTTTAAAAATATTAATCACAATTCTAAAAAACTTGACAACCATTTCACAATTTATGGTGATTAATAAACACTAAGTTTAATTTTATATAATATGTTATATTTATAAACATTTGATTGTTTTATTTTACACAAATCATAACCTATTAAATTAACGAAGATTCACGTCAATATTTCTAACTATTAAGATAAAAAATGATTAAAAAAAAACAATATATAATAATACCAGTCAATTTGATATGTATACATTCAAATATCGTCATTGTTGATTCTCTTCAGTGAAATGAAACATAATATGAAGGAAAAATATCTTCAAAGCTCAGGAAGAGGACTAGAGAGACAATCAANAAAAAATATATAATAATACCAGTCAATTTGATATGTATACATTCAAATATCGTCATTGTTGATTCTCTTCAGTGAAATGAAACATAATATGAAGGAAAAATATCTTCAAAGCTCAGGAAGAGGACTAGAGAGACAATCAACATCTTAAAATATGAGACAACATATATTAAAAATGAACGAATTTAGATATGTGGAACATGTAAAACTTGA
>OVAP01000488.1:0-21620 GCA_900406295.1 Aurinia saxatilis
ATCATTAGCAGAGATCCTAGGATTGGAAACCTGATAGTCCCTAAATGGTTATGATAGGTCAGATGATCCTACAGCAAAACAATCTTCCAAGCATGTATCATTGAACTCACAAGATAAATCTTCATTAGTATATGATTCCAAATATAGCTTATCTTAGATGTGTTCTTCGGCTATGTTATCATGGACAATCTTCTTGATGTCTTCTACAACTTCTTTAAGGTTCAATCCTTTCCCTTCTTGCTTTTCTTCAAGGCTGAATCAGAAATGTAGCTTCTTGAATTGAACATCGAAGATGCTCCTAAATTCCAGGTCAACTTTTGTTAGTGTAGATGACTTTTCTCCAGATTTTTCAACGCTCTCAACCTCTTGATTCCATAGATACATAATCACATCCCTAAGGGTTGGTGAAGACCCATCATTGTAGAGATTTTGAAGATCGCAACAGAAACTCATCTACCATTTTTTTTCCATTGGAATTAACTTTAATAAAAAAGAGTAAAACAAAAAGAAATAAAAAATTAATTAAAAAATAAGCTTAATATGGAGTTAGCTCGTTATGTTAGTGGTGCAACTGTTGTTCCCCAGCAACGGCGCCAAAAAACTTGATGGGGATTAAGTTTTCACCCAAAATGTTCCTGCAAGCGCACATGTCTCGCACTAGTACTTTAGAGTCGAATCCACACGAAGCAGAGTATACGCAGTAACACGTCCGAGTTCACTCAAGCTAAGCAGTAAATATGGGGATTTTACTGCACAAGCAATTCTCGATTGAAGCGCCTTTCGATCGAACACATTAATTGTATTTGATCGATTGATGCCTACAAAAACAAAGCAAAATAAAAACGTGTGTGCAATCAAATGATAAAAGCGCCAGGAAGCCAGGAATTGCATCAAAGATTCATGGTTTGAATTATTCAGGGTAGTAATTGTGCAAGTCTTCTAAAAAGGCTATATAGCTTAAAATCACTAAAGTTCGACTATCCTTATGGTCAGACTCAGACGGTCTAATCTAGTACAAGTTAAACCCTATGGAAAATATTATGTCGTCCCTTCAGTCCCTAGACTAGTCATCAAGTTTAAGGGATCAATTGCTACTTCAAAAATGGATATTGGAGCTTTCAAAATCAAGTTCCGGATTTCTAACTCTAAGTGCTGTATCAATAGCCGTATAATCCTAGTTATGAGTTATGATGAGGATTTAGTTTTCACCCAAAATATGCTTGCAAGCACACAGGTCTCGCAGTAGTAGTTAAGGATCGTATCCACAGAGAAAGAGCTATTATGCTGCAAACTTATAAGATTCGAATCAAGGTAAGATGCAAATACAATTTTGGTTTAATCGATCGAATGTGTTTAGTCGTTCGATCGAATGAAAGAGATTTTTTGCATCATATCAAACTAATAATGCAATTTAAAACGAGCTTATGCAATGAAATGGAAATGTTAGGAATAAGAAATTTCTTTAGTAACACATGTTAGATTATTCAAGTTGAGGACAACCTTTGTATTGAAATATTCCTAATTCAATTCTATTCAAACATAAATCACATGACCTCAATAAAGGGCAGTCATGATCTTTACTAAAGAATCAATATGTCAACCGTACACATGGTCTTTTGGTTAAGATCTTCTACCTAATGGTGTATTCGCGAAGAGAATCTTGCATGAAAGGCTATGTGATCAATCTAACCATTCTCAATAAACACAGCAAAGATAAAGTTGTTCCAAATTACTAATAATCAACCTATATACCAAATCATGAAACTATGAAAAACCTTGATCCCAACTATCGAATTACTCTCTCATAGAAATGTGAAACATGAAAAGAAATAATAGAAAATAGACTAAGAACTATTTTGTGTTGTCTCCTGCTTGTGGCTTCTGTATTTTAAATGCAGAGGTCGTCTGAGAAGTTGAGAGAAACCAGGAAGCAGATTCGTGATAAGAATCCAAAAGTTTTGACTTGTCTCCTCTGGATCGATCGAATAAGAGTGTGATTCGATCGAATATGCTTTGAAATCGCATCATGGATATCTTCTGAATACCTCCAACATAACCTGATAACTTCGAAGTGGCAATGGTCTTTATCAAAGAATGTTCTCAAAGGTTTTAAAGATTATCCATACTCATTCGATCGTTTGCCAAGGTGATCCGATCGAATGGGCCTTCATCACTCTTGAAATTATTTTAACACCTCTTCAATGCTCTGGGCTTAACTTCTTGCTCTTGAGGCTAAATGACTCAATTCCAAGCCCATGTGACATCTGACTCACGTGGCTTAATTGTCTTCAAACCTCATTTCAATCCAATTTACATATGATCTACATTTGGGCCCGGACTTCTGATGTTGGATTGTTGAACTTGGTAGAAAATGCCCATTTATGACCTAAAAAGCATTATTTTCACAAAAACACTTTGAAAGCAGGAAATTATGAAATTTAATAGTTTTTTTCTTAAATCCAATGGTTTCATTAATAAAAAAACACCGAAAATCTATGCTAAAAAGTGGTAAATTATTACCCCTATCATGTCACACACGCTCAAGTGACGGCTTATTTGGAATCTTCATCTCACAAGTATAAGGCAGCTGTAGACAAGCATTGTCGTGACCTTGTATTCCAAGTAGGAGATTTGGTTTGGGTTGTTCTTACAAGGGATCGAATGCCAGCTCATGCTTACAATAAAATAAAGGCCAAGAAGATCAGATTTCTTGAAGTACTTGAACGCATAAATCATAATGCATATCGGCTTCTTCGTCCACCTGATCTCGACACCTCCAATGTATTCAAAGTTAAGTATATTTGTCCTCTTATGTTCCTCCATACCCTATTTCTGATTCGAGGCCGAATCCTTCTCACCTGGGGGAGTTTTGATGCAGCATCTTCTACTACTAAAGCAATGTGATACACAAGTAACGTGTTTTGAAACTTTTCCTTTTTTCTTGTTTTTCCTTTTTGTTAATTTCCTTTTCTAATTAGGTGTAGGCTTTAGTCTTCTCTACTTAAGCATTCTAAATTGTTTCTTTTATAACTCAATTTTTTTTATTATCCAAGAGATTTCTCTTATAGCTTTCTGAGATTTGATTCAATACATCAGCAAGAAGTTGGTCTTAAAATTTGATCCAGTTCCTTTGAATCGATCCAAGTAAGTCTTAAGAGAATTCAAACTCTCTTCATTGAGCAACACGCTAGTTTCTAGGTCTCAAGAGCTTCCAAATCTCTTGATTGATCCTCAAGCTAGTTTTTACGTTGCGTCAGTAATTTAATAGTTTTAGTAGCTACAAGTCTTCTGACTTAACTTCTCCAGTCGGATCTAGTTAATTCTGAACTCAAATTAACTTGATTGAAACCGCAAAGTTGTAAATTTCTATTTTTTTAGCGTATGCCTGAGTTTAATTCTCTTGCATGTCAAATTTCTATTCTCTTAAGGTTTGTCTCCGGTTAGATTGTTAATCGAACCTGTTCTTTGGAGAAGCTGTCGCCCGGTGTCTCTACAGCTAGATCCGGACAAGATCTCCAAGTTTGGGTTTGATTTAGGCGGTTTTTAGTGCTCATAACTCTGCCGTTTCGAAACTGATCCATTTCACACTAGTTAGTGTCAGTTTCAGGAAGATCAAGCCGCACGTTCAGGATGAAGGTAATCAAGATGAAGGTAGCCTTATTCATTATCCTAGGACCGATTGTTGTTGGGTTTGAGTTAACAATTTATATAATTGTATTTTAAGAGTTGAATTAGGATTTATGTTTAGAATTTGGGGATTTTCTCTTTATGTGTTTTATCTAAATTTAAATCGGATATGAGTTGTATAACGTCTCTGTCATCCGTTTTGGGTGAGCAGAACAGTCTCTTGGGACATACCTTCGTCCGCCGGTCCTCCATTAACTATCCATTTATGTTAACAAACCTCTCGCAACAATTTTTTTTTGTTTGCGATTAACGAATTGGATATATATATTAACTTACGAATTGGATATTTCATCGCAAACAAATGAAGTTGATTTAAGGATACACACTGTGAAATCTAGGCTTCACACCAAGGAAACTTGTAGGTTGTATATAGATGAGGGTATAAATTTCTGGTTGAATGAATATAAGAAATTAAGAACACTCAAAGAATAACAATGGAGTATATATTGAATATTAAAGAATGAATATTAGAGAATCCTTAATCGGATTGTTTACAAGAATCGAATGGTAAAGTGTCCAAAGCTCTAGTCCTGTATAACTTGGAAAAACTTGAATGTCTTTACTCGTCATCCATCTCTCTATTTAAGCTCCCTCTTTGGCTAACTCTTCCTTCAAAGTCGGGTGGATATGAACGACTAACTCTCCTTCTCAAATCTCGGACCTTTCCCCACTTCTCTCAGTGGTTACAACCATCAAATCCGTTATGGTTTCCCCACTTTTCTCAGTGGTTACAACCATCAAATCCGTTACGGGCTTCTCTCGTTAACAGGCCACTGAAATGAGTCTACAATCTTGATGGGCTGCTCAAAACCCAAGCCAACTAAAGGGTAAAGTCCTCCCTCAACAATTGCCCTCATGCCCACTAAGTGAAAGTAGAGAACTGACTGGGGGCATAATTTTAATTTCTTAGATAAGAATGAACCCAACTTTACTCGAATAAGACCAACTTGCTCACTTAGTCTGGAAGAAATCTAAACCGCCAAATCTTGGTGAGATTCATCGGGACTGATCGGTTTGGGAACGGTACCTAAGTAAGTCATAATTGCCCTATAAAGTTGACCGCATCTTTCTCCTATGATACACGTATACGATCTCATTCCCCATGTAAAATCTGTCTCTCCCTCTCTCTCTCTCTCTCTTTCTCTCTTACTTTATTTAATGTATATTAATTGGCTTGCCTGCACCGTTCTCTTTCTTTTAATTCCCTCAACTACGCACTTATTCGCTTCTCCCGCCAAGAATCAAACCCTCGTCGACTATCATTATGTTTTCATTCTCATCTTCTCTCAAATATTTCTTCTAGTTTCACCATGTCTGCTCCCGATATCGATGTTCCAGAAGAACAAGACCGCGTCGATATTGTTGCTTGGCCTGCCTCCACTCTGACGGATGAAGAACTAATGACCTGACGGTGTTGTGACTCGAATTCCGGCGGCCGGAGAAAACTCATAATTTGTGCGGGTTAGCTGGCTCTATGTGTACCCCGTTTTCTTTACTGGGTGTTACTTATTCTTCCGCTCCCAAAATACCTAGTCCATGTAACCCGATTTTTCAATCTCACTCTCGAGCAACTCTGTCCTAATCCAGTCCGTCTCATAGTTAAGATCGGGCTCGAGAAGAAGAGATTCATCTTGTTGTGGCTGATGATGGGAATTTAGTTTTCACCCAAAATATTCATGGAAGCGCACAGGTCTCGCAGTAGTACTTTAGGATCGAATCCACATGGAGTAGAGCATACGCAGTAGCACGTCCGATTTCACTTAAGCTAAGCTTCAAAAAAGAGATTTTGGGGATGGATCGATCGAATGCAGAAGCAATTTGTCGATTAAGACACCTTTCAGACGAACACAGGAAGTGTATTCGATCGATTGATGCCTATAAAAACTAAAACTAAATGAAAACATGAGTGTAATCAATTAATAAAAAGCTTCAGGAAGTTAGTTAATGCATCAGATATTCATGGTTCGAATTTTTCTTGGTAGTAATTATGAAAGTCTCCTAAAAAGGCTATATAGCTTGAGATCACTAATATTCGACTATCCTTGGTTAGGATTAGCCGGTCTAATCTAGTAGATAACCCCTACAAAAACTTTTCATACCGTCCCTTCAGTCCCCAGACTAGTCATGAAGCATATGAAATCAATTGCTACCCGAGAATGGACATTAAAGCTTTCAAAATCAAATTTTAGATTACTAATTCCAAGTGGTATATTAGTAGTCGTTTAATCCTATGATAAAGAGTGTAGTTCTGATAAAAAAAAGTAAGACTTAACTAGTCATTGCATATTTCTATTGCCTATCCACCTAATCATGAAATCTCTTAGCAAAACCTTATTCCTAACAATGAAACTAGTCAAACATACTTATGAGAAACATAGTAATAATGGAAATTGCAATCATATAAATCATTGGTAAAGGGTTTAGAAAGGCTTCTATGAATTGTAGAGACAAAGATTGCAAACTTCTCCCTTGACAGCAAGTCCAAAGTAGAATAAAAGAGAAACAAGTGAAAGAAAAATAGAAAACTAGTTTGCTTGGATGATATTGAGTTTTGTGAGTTTCGTATTGTGTCTTTGTTCTGTAGCTTTTGTATTTATGGTGTAGAGAGTTATCCAGGAAGTTGAGTGAAATCAGGAAGTAGATTCTGATAAGGATCCAAAAGTTTGGACTTATCTTATGTTGATCGATCAAATAACGAAGTGTGATTCGTATATATATGGATACATCTTCAATGATTTGGGCTAAACTTCTTACTTCTGAGGGCAAACGACTTGTTTCCAAGCCCATGTGATAGCTAACCCACGTGGCTTGATTGTCTTAACTCCTCACCTCAATCCAAAACAAACATCTTCTTCATCTGGGCCCAGACTTCTGATGTTGATTTGTTGGACTTGATAGAAAATGCCCATTTATGACCTAAAATGGATTATTTCCACAAAATAATTTGCAAACATAGAATGTGAAATCCAGTGGTTTATGTTCCAAATCAAATAGTTTCTTCATGATAAACACAAAAAATCTATATCCAAAAGCGGTAAAATATCAGCCCTATCGGGGGATCATTCGTTGCAAGATCCCTTCTGAATGCCAATCTGATTAGCAATCCTAGCCTTGAGTTCTTTGAATCGGGCTAGGTAGGATCTTGGACTCTTATCTATATGCTAAGAAAGTTTCCACAAGTATGCTTTCGTGGTAGTGTGCTCGATGATGCTTGTGTTGTACTGCAAGAACGACCTCATGAGATGCTCCAAGCTTCCAATGGAATTCTCATCTAATCTAACAAACCATTTTATGGTCTAGCAAGTTAAGTTTTCCGTGAAAAGTTGGCAAGCCTGCATCTAGCTCTTCTACATGTAAATGAGCGCGAGTTGCTGCTATGTGGAAGGATCGAACATGCTCTTTTGACCTTTCCGGTGTCCCAGAAGCGAGCGTTGATGATCCGTGCAACGAATGAAGTTTCCCTGGCTTCTTTCAGGACCTTGTCAATCTCTAGTGCAGAGCTCGTGGTTCAGTGCAACTTAAAGTTGACTTGGATTGGTTAAGTGCAACTTAGAGTTGAATTGGGCGAGTCCCAGTCATAAGAGTTCCATATCGTTTATGTTGTTACCAACATGCCTGTCAGGGACATGGTCGTATTCAGGTTGATGACGGTAATTAGTTGAGTCAGGTTCCTCTCGGTGATATCCCCCATGGGGGTTCGTGAGGGTGCCCTGCTCGATTTGTCTCGAGGTTCCAGTTGGGGAGGTTCTCTGGTGGTTGTCCACCTAGAAACCGTCCGTTCTGGCACACTCGGAGGGTTGGCCGACGCTTGTCGCGAAGGCCAAATCTCCTTGCCATATATCGGGCCGAGGTTCTCCACTATGAGGGAGAGGAGGGGTGACAAAATCTTGGTTACATTGCTCCCCCCAGATGCGGTTTCGGTGCCGGCTACGGAGAAGTTGGCGTTGTGAGGAGTGGTGGACCCAACTATTGCTCTAGCTTATGAGGAGGGAGTTTGACTTCAGCATGTCGCTGCGAGCTATTCAATTTGCACGAAATCGTAAGTCATAGCAGTTTACAGCATTGAGTCGGACGACACTCGTTCCTCACTCATTATCGCCGACATCCGACCGATGGTTGTCATGCTGACTCAACGAGTCTTGTGAACTCAAACACCCGAGGGGCGATGTCTTGCTCGCAGCGTTCCATACGAGGTAGGAAGCTACACTGCATAACTTCTATCCTTTCGGCGAAGCCGACCATGGTGGCTGCAAAATTTCATTCCAACTCGTCACTTGGGGAGCCTCCTCCAGCCCTGATTAACGCAGAAACCTGGGGCTCAGAGACGAGTGGTGATGCCACCGGTGGTCTGTATTATGGAGGCGGGGCGAGCTGGCTTGCTCTCGAGTCTTCTCCACACCATAAGGTTGTGCCAGGCATGGTTGGTATGCCATGCGGCGGGCATGTGGATAGACTTCCCGCCGCCTGACTCCCCATTGGAGTCGGGGTGCGTGGTCTACTTACCCCTGTTATCAGCAGATTTCCGCTTGTTATCGCCTGAGTCGTGTGTAAGGCCAACCCAAGTGAGCCGGATGGCTCGGTTTGTCCCGTCGTCGGTTCCGCCTGGGTTATGACAGCCGCTCTCTGCTGACCCGGAGCCGCTATGCTTATCTGAGTCGCTGAGAGCGTGATCTGACCAATATCCGCTGATCTGTCGACATGGCAGGATCTGGTCAGTTTGCTTGGGTTCGAGGTCGATAGATGAGCTCAGTTAAGAGGGGTTCGACCTGGATGGAGCTGTCCGCCTGACCGTTAAGGTTACTGGCGACAATTCCTCCCTGATTTGGGGACGGGAGCCTTGTCTCGGTCAACCAGGTGGCTGTCGGGCTAAGGCTGCATAGCTCGTCCTCGAAGACTGGTGCAGATGAGTCAAATCTGTTGTGTGGATCCATGAGTCGTTGATGGTGTTCCTAATATTCTATGGTTAAGAGATTTATGATACCCCCCACAATCGCGCCAAATGTGAAAGCTAGACTTCACACCAAGAAAAATTGTAGGTTGAAACTAGATGAGGGCCTAAATCTTTGGTTGAATGAATATAAGAACACTATAAACATAACAATGGAGTATATTGAATATCAAAGATAAATATTAGAGAATCGTTTGTCAGATTGTGTACAAGAATCGAATGGTAAAATGTCCCAAGCTCTAGTCCCATCTCATTCGGAAAAACTTGAATGTCTTTACTCGTCCTCCATCTCTCTATTTAAGCTCCCTCTTTGACTAACTCTTCCTTCAAAACTGGGTAGATATGGACCACTAACTCTCTTCCTCAAATCCCAGACCTTCCCCATTTTTCTTAGGCTTTAACTGGTGACCACCATAGGAATAAAAGGAATTATGAGGAATATGAATAAGAGGAATGAAAAGGAACAAAATTTAAGAAATGAAATGGAATTGTAAAACACAAAATGGTTTCTCTTGTTCCTCATCGAATTTGATTAAAAATATTTGTGTTCAATAATTCTCTAGAGGAGGAGGAATAAAAAAAACGAAGAGAAATCAGAAGAACCAAAAATTCTTTATAAATAGTGTAAATTTCGAAGAACGACAAGAAATTCAATATTTTTTTTCATTTTTTATAAATGGTGTCACCATTTGGAACTTTAGTGTTTACAACCACCAAATGTGTTACGGGATTTTCACGTTAATGGGCCGAGTCTATAATCTTGATAAGAAAAAAGGAGATAAAAAGAGAGCAACAGTGAAAGCTCCTTTTAACAATTTTTTTATTTATTTTGTGAGTAACACACATTTCATTGAAGCGAGAACGGACTAAAAAAAGGGTAGAGTCTGTAAAGAAGTCGGCTTTAATTGGTATTGCTAAAAATTGGAGAAGACGAAAGTTGACGGGACCAAAAATCTCACCGCTTTTAAAATCTTTTCCAAGTCAAATCATTTTCTACCATCACCCAACTCTCAAATCCGCGCCAAACGTAGATCATCAATGTCGGGCCTTTAGGTTCTGATTTATCTCTTTCCTTTTTTGGATGTTTATATTTGATGTCGAGGGTTTTGATTGATTAGACGAAACCCTAGAAAATGAGTCCCACGTCGGCGACGGTCGATGAGCCGGGCCAGATTAGACGTGCCCTGATTGATGCTTCTGCCGGCGCAATCTCCGGCGCAGTTTCTCGTACCGTAACCTCTCCGCTTGATGTCATAAAAATTAGATTTCAGGTATTTCTCTTTTTCTTTTCTTTTGCTCTCTAAATTGAGTTGGATTTCCTAGTCATTGTTGGAATCATTCCATGGCAGGTTCAGCTAGAACCGACAACTTCATGGTCTTTGGTCCGGGGAAACTTGCCCGGAGCATCCAAGTATACTGGAATGGTACAGGCTACTAAAGACATCTTTAGGGAAGAAGGTCTTCGGGTCCGTCTTTTTAACACTTCCATTTCTTATATCCAATCACTGTTAGATCTCCTGAGGTCTTGTATTCTCAGGGCTTTTGGCGTGGTAATGTGCCTGCTTTGCTCATGGTCATGCCCTACACTTCCATTCAGTTTACAGTATTACATAAGTTGAAATCCTTTGCATCTGGTTCTACTAAAACCGGTAATGCGTTTGTTGAAATGTGTCTTCTTACCATAGTTTTTGGAGATCGATCTGTTCATGACCCGTTTGTTATCCTTTGCAATGCAGAGGATCATATACATTTGAGCCCATATCTATCCTTTGTCAGCGGAGCTTTAGCAGGATGTGCTGCTACACTAGGATCCTATCCTTTTGATCTTCTCAGGACAATATTGGCCTCGCAAGGGGAGCCTAAGGTTTGTCTCTTGAATATTGTCTCCTGCTATTTTCTTGTTTTTCTTCCTTATTCATGCAATGCCTATATGACTTTCTACAGGTGTATCCAACAATGAGGTCTGCGTTTGTCGATATCATCAAATCCCGAGGTATAAAAGGATTGTATAATGGGTTAACACCAACTCTTGTTGAGATTGTGCCTTACGCTGGCCTGCAGTTTGGCACTTATGATATGTTTAAGCGTTGGATGATGGTAAGAGCATGGGGATATATTCTTTTCCTGTGTGATTTTTTCTTTAAGAAATATATATCTTTCCCGTATGGATTCACTCGGGTCATTTCATTTTTCACCAGGATTGGAACCAATACATTTTATCGTCCAAAAACCCAATCAATGTGGACACTAACCTTTCTAGCTTCCAGCTTTTTGTTTGTGGGCTTGGGGCTGGCACTAGCGCCAAACTTGTCTGTCATCCTCTTGATGTGGTCAAAAAACGATTTCAGGTCGGTTAATCTTTACCCATTTGGTTCTGCGCAGAGATATTCTGAAAGGATCCAAACCTGTAAACTTTTTTTTTTTTTTTTTTTCACTTTAGCAAACTACACAGATTTATGAGAGCATCTTTGATTCTCGACACATTTAACAAACCCAACCCCTAGATAAATCCTGAAAACCTCATTTAAGCTTCCTTTTAACCTGTTTGGTAGCTCTCAAGCTAATTGACACAGCTACAGTTGCTGAGCTGTTTCAATCTACTACACACCACTGAGGATTAGTTACAATGCTCCTTTACATGGACTAAACCATATTCACTTGGTTCCTGGTTTTGGGTCTTTCCTTATCTTTATCTCTACTTGCTGTATCCTGGTTATACCCTACTTGTTCTGTCATTTATACCTATATAAAGAATATTCAAAACTTTTTGTAAACATTTCTTAAATCATGAAGCATTTCTATCATTCCAGTGGATATCTATCGCATTGATAATGCAGTGAGATGATAGAAATGTCTGACAAATCTGAAGATTTTTTTGTTGCAGATTGAAGGTTTACAGAGACATCCAAGATATGGAGCCCGAGTTGAACGACGTGCATACAGAAACATGTTAGATGGTCTTAGGCAGATTCTGATTTCAGAAGGGTGGCATGGTCTGTACAAAGGCATCGTGCCGTCCACAGTGAAAGCTGCTCCTGCTGGTGCTGTAACCTTTGTAGCCTATGAGTTTACCTCGGACTGGTTGGAATCAATTTCCTGGTAGAGAGGTTACTCTTTTTAATTTTTAACACTTGTTTTCTGCCTCTTAACATTTATTATAGGCTCAGCTTTCGACCCAAGCATATCATATGATCGTTTATTATTTTTGGAGTTATACAAATAAACAGTGTTTATCGTAAATTGTCCAAGTATGGCCGATTTTGTAAACTTCGGTTGTAAAGTCGTGTTGTGAATCACACAGATTCTTAGAGGTATGTTGGAAAGAGAATTATACGATTGTTGGGGAAACTGCATATGTCTACATCAAATCTAGAAGCATGTTGGCAAAGACATCATATGAAACCACGATTAAACCCAAACCATAGTTGCCGTCAAATTTGTTGATGTGGTACTGTCTAGTTAAACATCGTCCAACGTAGCATGTTCTATGAATGGTAACGAATTCATAGATAGCTCAAGGCCCAAAATTCAAAAGTTGAGCTAAATTTATAAATGATCAAACCGAATAAATACAAAAAAATTGACGGCTTTCATTTTTAACTAGCATATTGGTGCAGGTTCGACTTTAATCGATAAAAAATATTTTATATTTTGTTTTGTGATCTTCCGAAAGTAAAAAATAAATAAAGAAAAAAACGTAAGTGCAGTCTAATAATCAAATTGTGTTTGGAAACGAAAATAATAAAAAAGCAGATAAAGTATAGTGGACAATTATTGCAGGTTGTTGAATACTTCCATGTAAACCACGTTCATGGTTTTCTTTTGATCTTTTCCGTCTTTGTCCGTAATCAAAACTTTAGGTCCGGTCATGGAGATAACGCGACATAGAGTTGTCGATGTGAGAACACTGACATGGGTAGATATATGTGATATTCAATGCAAAATGATTTAGTAAAGTAGATAATTGGAAGCAATTAAGAAATCCTCTATTCATTTTCCGGACTTCATGAATTTTGGGGTTGGACTGGTCGATAATGATAATTGGACATTTGGTACAACCTTGCTTTTGGGCGGAAATGGTACATGACGAAGTCTTTCTCTATTACACTCTGAGTTCGAGACCCTCATTTGAGCAATGAACCACCTTCTTGAGCACCATATTCCATGCTCGTGCTTTCATATGCACGATTTGGTGTTGAAAAAGGTTATTCACGCACTCAAATATTGGCCAGCTTTTGACATGTTAGATGTATTTGGCGAGATCAAGAAGGCTTAAAAATCATTAAAGTCAAATTCTAATAATACCATTGTCATTCTAATGTACATATCTTATAACAATATATGAGTTGAATATCTATCAATTTAATTTATGCGTAAAATTATTATCATAAATTTTTAAAAATTAACTAATATTTAGTGGTAAAATCGTAATTTTAGTCTATATTTTGCATTACAAAATTAATTACTTTCTAAAATCAGTAAATAAGTAAATTAATATTATTTATACCAAATTATTATAAGAAAAATTCATTAAATCACATTGATAGAGAAGACTTTATAGATAGTGATATTTTTTTTAGTTTTTGTTATTACTTTCTAATATTACTTTTCTATAAAATATTTGTTAAACCATAAGTGTAGTTATGTATAAGAATCTTTGTAGTTTTTTTGGAAATATTTGGTCAAAATTCGAGTTTTGATATCATGTGGATTATCCTGTTTTTATATTGATTTCGAATGAGACACAATCTTCATGTTTGATGTTAGGGGTTTTCAGGGGTTTTTTAAAAAACTTAAACAAAATAAAACCATTCACAGTTTTGTTTGATGTTCGGTTCACTAACAGATTAATTTGGTTTGATATACTTATGGTTTAAATGTAGTAGTCTATTTTTGGTTTATAGATATGACGCTTTGAGTAAAGGGAAAACTGAAAAGAGGAAATGGGAAAATCAAACAGAAACCCCTATTATAGTCTAAAGAGTTTGGGTAAAATAGTTTTGATTAGGAATGGGATAAAAAATTTACAGAAAAGTAAAATAAATGTGATAAATTTGGTTGTTAACAACTATTAAATCTGTTATGTTTTTTCTTTACAGAAATATGATTGGCTATGAATCTATGATGAAACTCTATGGTTGTGAAACATATGTATAATAATTTCATATGGTATAGTATAAATTCATCACTTTTTAATATTTAACAAACACATGTGAACAACTAATCCTTATGATCAGTTGGCTGATGACTTTTGCTGGAAAATCTATATGCTACCTGAATTCCGCTCACATCACATGTATGAAACACATCCAAAACCAATTAAGAAGTTTTTCCAAGAAGACAACTTTATGTTTGACTTTTAAGATTCAATGTGACTAAGAAAGTTGTTACTATAAGAACTGTAGACGAATATGGTCGCAAAATAGTAATGATAATGCATGAGATTTAACAGCAATAACAAATGTGCTATTCTGGTTTGACATATAGATATAGATAGGTGTATTCCTATACTCCAAAAATGAGAGAAGAATATATACAATCTATACAACCTGTTAGTCAAAAGGAATCAATCATTATAGGGAGCATATCAATTCTCCATAAATGTACTGCAAAAACCACCAAGTTGGAGACACATTCAAATAGTTAAGTATAGTAATTCCAAGCACGCTATTTTTCAGTTCATTTCCTTCATTTTATCACTATCTCACCAGTTTGTTTACGCCAATGGTTGTAAAGATTACTTTTATTCTTGTATGTAGCTTTTCTGTAAATTCCCGGAACAATAACAAACGCAACAACATCTAGATGAAAGGTTGCAGACTCACCATGTTCACCAGCAACTGCAACAAAAATATCAAGCTGAGAATGATGCTTAAGAAGTGCAATGGTGGGAAAAGTTTGAGTTTTGATAACTCGAGTTGTACCCTGATTATATGTAGCCTGAAAAAATTGTATGTAACCTGAAACATGAGCACAAGCTCCTCTTCGATGGATGTATTTTTCTTGCAAGTGCCTTTCTTTTCTCTATAATCTCTCATTCATGTTCATCTTTTACCTTTGTAATATCCTTACTAAACAAACCAAATAAACCATATGTGGTGAAGTTGAGAATTCTAAACAGATCCATGTGTATATCACCAACATCACTCAATTCAGAGTTAAGTCTATAAAAGAAAAAACTGACCTGCCTTGAAGGAGTTCACTGAACCTGAGTTCTCCAAATACTGTGAGAGATATCATCGGAAGTACATATCTTACAAATGGATTCCTTCCCACCTTTTAAACGATGATGATGGCTGCGTGGGAGTAACAGTGGCAGCAGAAACAGAGGACTTTTGCATTTTTTTTTTACTTTTTTGGATACTTGTCATCTTTATATAGAAACAAAGTTAATGACTGCAAGTTAGAACCGACCACAAAATTAGCTACAATTGATTAGTAACTGCACATTTTCTGATGGATTATGCATTTTGTTTCACTATGGTAAATTGTCCAGCATAACATAAATTGTTGTCTGTAAACAAAACATGAAATTTCAAACTACTTCTGCTCAAGTTCCTTAATTACAATTGCAAGAACTCAGACTACTTCTTCTTTATCTATGGGAGATCTTACTTCCACTATCTCCCCAAGGCTAAACACAGACTTGTTAAACATCTTTATAAACAACAACAAACAAAAAATTTCAAACTCACAAATGAAAACCAAGACCTTTAAGGCTTTAACCATATAATGAACCAAGCGTAGAACATAGGCTTTAACCATTGAATGAACCAAACACAGAACATAGACAAAAACTTCAATAATTTTTGTAAGAAAGAAACCAAACTGAGACAACGAATGGAAACAGAGAAAGCAACAACATTTCACCCTTAGAATGGACCACACAAATAATCAGAGACAAAGCTTAACAATTTTGCAAGAAAGAACAAAATTTGAGAAAAAAAAATCAAAATTCCCAACTAAAGCTAAACCATAGTATGAAACAGAGAAAGCAAACAAAATTGAGACATCTCAAGCAACAAAATAACAAACTTTCAATCACACAAACAAATACAAAAGCTTCAACAATTTTGCAAGAAAGGGACATAATTTCAAGAAAAATAAATCTGGTTCAAGAAGTAAGATTCCTAACCAAAGTTTCTTCAGGACAAAATTCAACTTCAAAGTCAATACCAAAATAGGTAACAAAATATTCAAAATAAATGCAATGAATTCTGTCAAATCGTAGAGCATGTTTTTGAAATATACCATTGTTGTTCATCTAAAAAACGTAAAAGCTTGTTTGATAGAAAAGCTTTTTAAAAAAACCAAGACCAATGAACATAAAAGTATGATAAAAGTCTGAGATAATTTTAGGGAAAGACAAAACTACTGGTGACCTAACAAAATGGAGAAGAAATACAACCCATCCTTTTATTGAACCAAGATTTATGCAAGTAAGGTTTAAACTAATTTGTTGTATCCAAGAGATAAAAAGCTAAACCCGGATTTATCTTAGTCTGGAAAGCTGTAATCTGAAATAAAGCTTGGAAATTACCGTGTGGGTTTAAGCTTAAACATAATTGTTTATTTTGAGTTTTGAAAAGACTAAAACTCAAACAGTCAATGTCTCCTTGGATCAGACTGTCCGTCAAGTACCTGAATTACACTATAAACTTGACCAAATCAAAGCAAAGTTTGTATGATGCAGTAATGTAAGAGTTCAAACATACCTTCAATTGCATAATCAGTTTATGACCATTTAACAATGAGTTTTGATAATACACAAAGCTTTCCCTGCGTTTTAATACAAATATAAAATCACCATGTGTAATGAACATTATGATTTCTTCCAACCCCACCTGTTATTTCTCTCTTAAAATAACTAATTAACTCACTCAAGAACATAGTTGAACTGTGATTCTTAAAACTCAAGACAGATAGACATATCATCTTAAAAGTTTCAAATCGACACATAAGCATTAACATCATTAGGAATGACACGCTTCTCTTGCATCAACTTTGTGAAATCTGCCCTATTGAACTTCATGAATCAACTGAAAGAAAGACACACACACTTAAACTGTTAGTTCAACTGTCATGAAACAATAAAAAACAACAGTTCGAATCAGAATCGAATCTTGAACAATTCTCGTTTTACTAATGCAAACCTGAATGAAACTGCCCAACACAAATTTGAATCGAAAACAGAGTACACACAGCTCCAACTAAACCTGAAAGTATGCAACTTTATTCTCTTATACGAATCAGAATTTTTTGGAGTTTTACTCTCTCTCTCTCTCTCTCTCTCTTGTTTGAGTGGAAGCAGCAGTCTCCAACGAAAATTTGTAGACCTGAGAGATCACATTCATTTCAAGATATTTGTGAGCACTTTTAGAGAGAAGAAAAATCAATTGCAGTTATGCTGGACCTCTTTTTGTTTAGCAGCTAACAATGACTCCAGTTCTTCAAATTGAATCCTTGCCATGGTCAGTAGATGTGAAGAAGAAGAAGAAGAAGAAGAAGGTTTCGAATGGAAGAACTCTTTCAACCGAAGACCTTCGGTAAAACAAAGAACAAAGAACTCTTCTTTTTTTTCAAACTCATCGGGAGAAGAGAATTTTGTGGAACTCAAATCAAATGGTGGAGGAGTTGAGACTTCTCCACAAAATCACCAAAGTGTCGATGAACCCTAATTTAAAAGACATGTCATATTTGATATTTCCTAATTTACATTTAAGCTAAATCCATGTCAAATTTATTTAACACTAACTTTGTATAAGAAAAAGACAAATCAGCAAAAATCACTTAAACTACATTGATATCATTAAGAAGAGAGATTTAACCGTGTCCAAATTCTGGCAAACATAACAACAATTTATCCCGCCCAAACCCGACAATATCTTGTCAAAGCCAACAACCTGATCCATATCTTATCTTATATACAATTGTGAGCGGCAAAATCTTAGGTGTCGAGCTCACAATTATTCTACGATTTTTCATTTAAAAAAAAATTATGTGTCCTATTATTATTAATTGTGTGACATGTCATTAAAGCCCGTTTTAATTTCTCTACGACTCATTACGATGAAAAAGGGTTCTCTATTAAAAATGTAAAAATGAATTAGTTTACATAAAATAATCATTATATATATATATATATATATACTCATTAACGAAATATAATGTATTAATTTTTTGTGGTAAAAAATTATAAGGAAAAAATAAATGGAGTAATAAATTATTTAGATTCGCCACGTGCGGGGAATCACTTTGTTTATTTTAAATTTTCGCATAGGTTGTTGGCAAACAAAAACTTTGAACTGGATAACATAAAAATTTGACTAGTTAATAAATATATTAACCACATCTTTATTTCTATTTGTTTTGTAACAATGGTAATAAATAAATTTGCCACAATTAGGTTTTTATTAAGGTTTATAAATCCCAAATTAGGGTATAATGTAAGGTAATAAATAATATTTATATCAGTAACCATATTGTATAATTTTTTGTTTGAGTTTATAAATCCCAAATTAGGGTATAGTGTCACGTAATAAAATAATTTTTAGAAAAATAACCATACTGTATGTTTTACGGTTTGAGTTTATAAATCCCAAATTAGGGTATAATGTCACGTGATGAAATAATTTTAGAGCAATTTTTCGGTTTGGGTTTATGAATCCCAAATTATGGTATAATGTCACGTAACAAAATAATTTAATTAGGGTATAATGTCATGTAATGAAATAATTTTTAGAGCAATTTTTCGGTTTGGGTTTACGAATCCCAAATTATGGTATAATGTTACGTAATCAAATCATTTTTATGAAAATAATCATACTATATACGTTCGGGTTTATAAATACCAAATTAGGGTAATGTCACGTAATAAATGATCTAAATAAATTAACCACTATTTTTACGTTTTAAAAACTTGATTTCGTGATGGTTTACCAATCAAAAGCAATTCATTAAGATTTTCCAGTTTTTTAGAAGATTGTCTGTACTACATATATTGGATGTACTAAAAAAACAACAACTAACTAGGTAAAATGAAACAACGTTACTTGCTTACTTATATAATCTTTTTGCATATCATATGTTATTATTTGACAAAAAAATCATTTAAATTTCAAATGTTTTGACTATAAGATAATTTATAAACGAAAAAAAAAATCTAAACTAGTGAATTATTTGGATTCTCCGCTGGGGGGATCACTATGTTTATTTGTTAATGTCCGCATAGGTTGTTGGCAAACAAAAACTTTGAATTGGACAATCGTTTTGTTGGACCTGATTTATTCCAATGTTTGAGAGCTGAGAGAAACGATGTTGGCTTACACACTCTTTTGTTGAACCCGTTTTAAACCATGTTTGGGAGCTAAGAGAGACGATATCGACTGCTAATTATATTATTATTGACTTATACTTTTACAATGATATTGGAAAAAATTGATTATTCATCATATGTTACAATTTGATCTTGACATAAATGATTTACTTAATATATTTATAACTAAAAATATTTTTCTAAACTAAAAATTCTGGCGCGGGGCGCTGGGTACCATCTAGTATGCCCAAAACCCAATTCTCTTTTTTTTTTGGGTCAACAAACTGATTGCATTCATTTAGTCTCGACTTGGAGGTACAAGGCTTAAACAGATTACAATACATAAAGCGGTAAACAAATAAAAGCGGATATCAATAGAACTTAAACCCGGGAAGTCCGTCATCGGGGCTTCACAATGCTCATTGTCCTGAGACGATAAAGCTTGAATTGGAGCTGTAATTGCCTGATCCGCATAGCTTTTGACGATACCATTGATTATATCAAATGGGTTTGTGGAAAGGCTTCTTCCTTGATTGGGCTTTTAGAGGCCTATACTGCTCAAAGTCCATAAAATCACATGCCTTTCTAATGGGCCAAGACAACATTACTTGCTTACTCATAGTCCATAAAATCACATGTTTTGTCCAGTTCATAAAATCCCATTAGTGATAAAATCACATGTTTTGTCCAGTTCACAAATTTTTGCCAACAACCTACACAAAAATGAACAAATAAACACAATTTCATCCGCAGGGAGTCCAAATAATTCGTGACTTTAGTTCGTTTCACCTAGCTAGTTTGTTTTTAGCGCATCCAATATATTTTCAATTTTTTATTTTTCCTTTTTAATAGAGATTTTCTTATATAGTTAGTGAGTATACTTTTAGAAACTATTTCAATTTTTCCTTTTTAACAGAAAACCTTTCTTTTATATTATTTTAATAGAGAACTTTTTTTAAATTGCTAATTAGTATACTTTTGGAAAATATTGCATGCTAGTTAATATACTCATTAAAAAAAACCATTTTGTTTAACGATCGTTGTTCAACCAAAGTCATGAGTATACCATTTTTAATGAGTATATTTTTGTCTAGGTGATTTTTTTATTCACTTTAAAATCAATAGTTTTATTAGAATAAAAAACTTTTAATTGAACAACCATTTTGTTGAACCCGTTTAAGCCCATTTTAATTTATCTACGGTCCATAATAATAAAAAAAACAAAAGTAATTCATTAATTTTGTTAAACCCGTTTAAGCCCATTTTCTACAGCCCATAATGATAAAAACAAAAGTAAACCATTAACGTAAACAGGTTCACAAAATAAAAGTATATTTATTAATGATAAAAAAATTGTTCACTAAAGAACATTACTTTATGTTGTTATTTTGCGAAAATTCTTTTTAAAGTCATATATATATTGATTGTGGTGATAATTTACCGCTTTTCGATATGATTTTTTGGTGTTATTAACAAAGAAACTATTTGATTTGAAACATAAACCACTGGATTTCACATTTTCCTGTTTGCAAAATGTTTTTGTGAAAAGAATGCATTTTAGGTCGCAAATGGACATTTTCTGCCAAATCCAACAAATCAACATCAGAAGTCCAGACCCGGATGAAGAATATGTTTATTTTGGAATGTAGTAAGAGTTAGGACAATCAAGCCATGTGAGTTATCTGTCACATGGGCTTGGAATAAAGTCATTAGCCCTCATGAATAAGAAGTTAAGCCCAAATCAGTGAAGGTGTATTCAGAAGCTCGCATGAAATGAAGGCCCAATCGATCAAACCGGAGGTCCACCGATCGATCGAAGCCCATAATCTCAAAAAAGCTTCGAGAACAAATTCAAATAAGGACCGTTGCATTTGGGGAGTTATCAGTATACGCTTGAAATAATCACTGAAGATACTGAATCTTCAGAAAATGCGTTTCAGATATTCACCGATCGACCGAGAATATTGCGACCGATCGATTCTTAGGATAGTGACCACAAAAGAACTCTTCCTTGATAAAAATCAGGAGAAATTATATAACCATGAGGTTCCTCCTATGGCATTGGAAGTTTCCAAAATCCCTAGAGCTGGACAATATACATTAACTTTATATAAAAAATGATCAAGAGAGTTGCAGAGTAATCTATAAAAACTTTATTCCAAGAAGAAGATTCATGTACATCAACCCAACCTGGTAATCTTGACACGGTTAAGCACAGTGCTTTCATCCAGCCCATACAGACAGTCAATCAAATGCATTCTCAATGAAGCTGGACCTTTGGCCATGGTTTCACCCAACTCACCTGTGATGCCAAAGACTGACATAGCGGAAACGGTAGCTTCGAGCGGCTGTAACAGATTGGCAGCAACAAATGCTGGAATCAGAACAGCTAGAGAACAGCCGGTTGCAGTGATCCTTTGCATCATTTTTGTCCCGTTGTGGACACCAGTAACCTGTATCCCATCTATAACAATATCAACAGCTCCTGAGACTGTAACTACAGCAGCGCTCGACAGAGCCAATGACTTTGCAGCTTCTATAGCGTCTGTAGATTCATGAAAGCTATGAGCACCCTACAAAAATTAACAAAACCTTTTCAATTCTGATGACTTGATGCAGAGTTGACTAGAATAGTATATATGTGCAGTGTCATCAAACCCCCCCCCCCCC
>OVAP01000488.1:21640-35037 GCA_900406295.1 Aurinia saxatilis
CCCCCCCCCCCCCCTCTCAAAGAATCATTGTCCTCAGAAAAATTAACTTACAAACTGAACGACACCTTAATCTGACCCGGTGAAGAGGACGAGAGAGCAATGATCTCAGAGCCGTTTCCTTTGATTACATTAGGTTTAAGGCCGACGAGCTCCAGACACGCCTTTGATCGGAAACTAGAGCAACTCACAGCGGCGGGATCAAGAACACACGGCTTTCCGCTCTGAGAAGCGAGTTCGGCAGCAGCCTTCATGGAGGGAAGCCAATCTGGTGTAAGTGTCCCAACGTTGACGCAGAGCGCGTGAATATGAGGCGTGAAATCAGGAATCTCTACGACGGAGTGAACCATTGCCGGGGATGCGCCGGCAGATAAAAGCGTGTTAGTCACGAGATACATCGAGACGAAGTTGGTGATGCACTGAGCAAGCGGCGATCGTCGCCAAACGACAGCTAGGTGGTGTCAGCACTAAAGGGTAGGATAATTATTTAAAATACATTCATAAGAAATTAGTTGAATTTAAAATGTTTTAATAGTAGACAAATATTCAACTTAAATCAAACCAATATAAATAACAACATAAAAATAAAGAGCAAAAAATTACTCAACCAAATCTAGTGCATAACATTCGTTTTTAAAATATTAAAAAATACTCTCATCAATTATTAGGATTTCTTTAAAAATCATTTAACCTCGATATTGAATAACATTATTAGATGGTAAATTTGTTCACACACACTTAGCACAAAAGTGATACGATCAATGTCTCGACATATCAAATCTCATTCTAATTTATTTCGGAAATCCGTTCTAAACCCTTAAATCCTAAACACCAAAAAGATTTTCATTCAAAATCACTAAAATCTAAACCCTAACTATATAAGGTTTTAACCCTAAACTCTAAACCATGGTTCCATAAACGATCTCTAAATCCTAAAAAGTGGGAGATTCATAAAACTCGGGCCACTCTCAGTGGGAGATTGATAAATCGAGCTCGGAATCGCATTTAATATTTGTAGCGAGAAAAGGAAGAGGAGATGTCAACATTTGGGTTGAAAAGAATTGTAGAGTAATGACATGGATTTATTTATATGTTTTTTATAACCATTTAATGATTAACAGTAATTTTTCCTTCCTACTTTTATGGGCCGTAGAGAAATAAAACGGATTTTAATGACATGTTCACACATCCAATAATATTAAAACACGTATTTTTTTATAATTAATTTTATGGAAAAAAACAAATCATTGTGAGCTCGACACCTAAGATTTTTGCTCTCACAATTGTATATAAGAGTAGAGGGTGCCCGCGCTAAAGCGCGGGATAATTATTTAAAGAACAAATTGGTGAATAGGGTAGTTTTTGAATTCATAATTTGGTAAAATGGTGGTTTTTGATATCTTGGCTGAATGGGTAGTTTTAATCTAATAAAAATGATATTCTTAGCCTTGAATTGATAATAATAATTTTTGGTTAAATATCAAACTAAACCAAAACTAAGTAAATCAAACCACTAAGTAAAAATAAATTCTGGCAATACACACGATAGAAAGTGTACTTCTATTTTTTTCCCCCAAATCTTCTATCTAGGGTTCTTCTTGTTTCATCTCTCTGATTTTGATAATCATCCATCATCCACCATCAGTTTCATTGTCATCTACCATCCATTTTTGTAATCTTTCATCATCTACCATCCACCTTGATGTTCATCCCCACCCACCATCCACCATATCCATTTTGGCAATCTTCCATCATCCACCATCCACATTGATGCTCATCCACCATCAAGTTTGACATCCACCATCCATTTTGGCAATGTTCCATCATCCACCATTTACCTTGAAGCTCATATACCATCCAGTTTGATTATCCACCATCCACCATCCAATACCACATTTTTTTAATTAATACGACAAATAAAGAACAATCACTTTTACCGTGATTCTGATTATGAGAAAATTTTTACGCCTAACTGTTTATAAAATCATAAATATATGATAAACCAGAAAATATATTACGCCCACTAAACCAAAATGGTTTAGATTTTTAATCCTTTTTAATAAATATGACATAATAGGAAATTCACATTGAAAAAACAATGGAAACTACCTAAAAACTAATTACAAACACAAAACTACATAAAAACTAATTAAAAACTCAAAACTACCTTATTTTCTAAAATTCCCTTATTTAAAATACATTCATAAGAAATGAGTTGAATTTAAATTTTTTTAACATTAGGCAAATACTCAACTTAAACCAAACCAATGTAAATAACAACATAAAAAACAAAAATCCAAAAGTTACTCAACCAAACCTAGTGCATAACATTCATTTTTAAGAGATTGAAAAATCTTCCCATCAATTGTTAGGATTTCTTTAAAAATCCTTTAACCTCTCATGATATTGAATAACAAAAGTGATAGGATCAATCACTCGACAAATCAAATCCCATTCTAATTTATTTGGGAAATCAACATACATGAGTTTTTTAACCGTGAAAAACACAACTTGAATATTTTGAAAGACGTGGTGAAAATTGACACTGTAAAATAACAAATAAACAACTCTAAAGCACGGAGATAAGAAAGAATTTCAAAATACCATTTTTGGTGTTGTTATTTGTTTTTTAGAAGACCATCTTTTTATATACTTTTAAAAGTACATTACAATTTTAAATATTTTTTAAAAAACTATAATAATTTTTCTAGTGTTTTTGCGTTTAAAATCTAAGGTTTAGATTTAAATCATAAACCCTTAAATCCTAAACACAAAAAAGACTTTTATTCAAAAATCACTAAAATCTAAATCCCAAAACCTTAATTCTTAAACCTAAGTAACACTAAACCCTAATCATATAAGGTTTAAACCCTAAACCCTAAATCATGGAACCCTAAACAAACTCTAAATCATAAATGACCATTTTTGACATTTTTCAAAAGTAAATTACCATTTTAAATATTTTTAAAATGTCGTATAATGTTTTTTTTTATTTTAGGGTTTAGGGTTTTAACCCTAAACCCTAAAATCATAAACACCAAAAAGATCTTTATTCAAAAATCACTAAAATCTAAACCCTAAAATCTTAAATTTTAAACCAAAATAACACTAAACCCTAACCATATAAGGTTTTAACCCTAAACCATGGTTCCCTAAACGAACTCTAAATCCTAAAAAGTGGAGATTGATAAAACTCGGGCGACTCTCACAGTGGGAGATTGATAAATTGAGCTTAGAATATCAGTTTATATTTGTAGCGAAAAAAAGGAAGAGGAGATGTCAACATTTGTGTAGAAAAGAATTGTAGAGTAATAACATGGCTTTATTTATATATTTTTTACAACCATTTAATGATAATATGTTGATTCTTATTATATTTATCAAACATTAGACATGGTTAATACTATATCTTTTGTAGCGACTATATGTTACGCGGAAATCAACTAATAAACACAGTGATTCCCCTCACAGAAAATCTAAATAATTCATGACTTTAACTTTTTTTTCCTTTTTTAATATGATTTTATAATAAAAAACACTTGAATTTTAAAAGATTTTTCGCCAAATAACAACATATGCAAAAATGTGATATAAATAAGCAAGTAATATTCTTTAGTAAACAACCCTTTTTGTCGTTAATGAGTATAATTTTGTTTTTGAACTTTTTTATCGTTAATGAGTCTACTTTTGTTTTTTTTATCATTATGGCCGTAGAGAAATTGCAATGGACTTAAACGGGTTCAACAAAATGGCTTTTCAATTAAAAGTTTTTGTTTGCCAACAACCTATGCGGAAACTAACAAATAAAAACAACGATTCCCTGCACGGGAAATCCAACTTATTCATGACTTTAGCTATTTAAGAATTTATGTTTAAGCAAAAAAAAAAAGTCTTATATATCACCTAGTTAGGTTATTTAATACCATATTTAATCAATATAAAGAATTTTTGAGCAAAATAACATGGCTTTATTTATATGTTTTATAACTATTTAATGATTATATGTTATTTATTATGCTAGTTATCATACGTTAGACAATGTTAATACTATTTCTTTTATGGCGACCATATGTTACACGGAAATTAACTAATAACCACAGTGATTCTCCGCGCGGAGTATCCAAATAATTCATCACTTTAGCTTTTTTTCCCTTTTTTAAAAAAATATGATTTTATTGTCAAAACACTTGAATTTTAAAAGCTTTTTCGCCAAATAACAGCATATGCAAAAAGATGATATAAATAAGCAACTAATGTTCTTTAGTAAACAACCCTTTTTGTCATTAATGAATACAATTTTTTTTTTTTGAACTTTTTTATCGTTAATGAGTATATATATCATTATGGGCTGTAGAGAAATTACAATAGACTTAAATGGGTTCAACAAAATGGTTTTTCAGTTAAAAGTTTTTGTTTGCCAACAACCTATGCGGAAGGTGCACTGGTTTGAAGTGGTGGAGGGTGGACGTGAACGAGTCGCGGAAGGTGCACTGGTTTGAACTGCAAAACTTGAATGAGTCCAAGTAAGAACTGATGTAGTTTGTCTTCCTCTCTTTCATGAAAACTTCTTCTATGGTTTTAGCTTGTTGAAAGTCAGCAAGACTCGTGTAAATTTGAGTCAGCTTGCCGTCGTACGCCTCTACTGCCCTCCCTTTCTGTCGACAAGTGGCTAGCTCTGCTTTCAATCGTTGAATCCTCTGCCCGTTCTTCACTTGGAATCGCTTTTGTAGATGCGTCCACAAGTCACTAGCAATCTCAAAACGCGAGACGCTCAAGTTGGGAGCAAGCCTGAGCTTGATCCAGGAGAGGACCATGGCGTTGTTTGCCTTCCAGTCTTTTGGATCTTCCGAATCACCAGCGGGTTCAGGGATAGTTCCATTGATGGGGATTTTGTTTTCACCCAAATATTTCTGCAAGTGCACAGGTCTTGCAGTAGTACTTAGGGATCGTATCCATAGGGAAAAGGTTACTACGCTGCAAACTTATGGGATTCAAATCGAGCTAAGATGCAAATATGATTTTTGTGGGTTTTGATCGATCGAATGATATCGTCGTTCGATCGATTGAAATGCTTTTTAATTAAATTTATAAATCTAGTGATGCAAAATAAAAATGGTTTGTATGCAAATGAATCTAAGTGTTGGGAATAAGGTATTTCTCTAGTAACACGGGCTAGATTATTCAGATTTGTTAACAGCCTTCATATTGGAATCTTCTTAACTCAATTCTATTCAAACATAGATCACATGACCTCAACAAAGAGGCAGTCATGATCTCTACTAAAGAACTGATATGTTAACCATACACATGGTCCTTTGGTCAAGATCCCACATGTATAGCTCATCATTTACCCCTCAGATCTTCTACCTAAGGGTGTATTAGCGAAGAGAATCTAGTATGAAAGCCTACTCTAGTAATTCTCAGTTAAAGCTAGTAAAGATAAATTTCTTCCAAATGACTAATAAACATCTATCTACCAAACCATGAGACTATGAAAACCTTGATCCCAACGATCAAATTACTCTAACATAAATAAAGAAACCATGAAAAGAAAATGACCATGCAATTTATAGAAGCAACAGGGGTTCAAATACAAGAGAATTATCTCCCCTAGCAACTACAAAAATGAAAATACAAAGAGATTTGAGAGTGGTATGAAAGCANTGAAAATACAAAGAGATTTGAGAATGGTATGAAAGCAAACTCTCCGAGAGCTTTTGTGTATCGAGAGGCACACCCTTCTTTTAAGACAAAAAAATCTCTTTATATAGGGAGTTAGGCACGACCAAGGGCTTCAGAAAAGACATATGAGAGGATCTGCTGAAGAGATTCACAATATATGAACTTATCCTCTTCAATCGATCGAATAAAGAGAGGATATTCGATCGATTCTCTTTTAGATAATACTTCTGATAGCTCTATATCTTCTCACTCGGCTTCTTGTTGTTCCCAAATATCCCCTGAGTATCAGGAATGGTTAGGAGGAGTTTCCAGAAGCTTTTTTTGTGGTTATCTGCAACTCAATCGATTGATCCACATAAGTGCGATCGACTGGTTGAGTTTTGGGCTTCAGACAGATACCTCTTAAGTGAATGTGACATAACTTCCTGCTCATTGGGCCTAATGGCTTGATTCCAAGCCCATATAAAAGCTAACTCATGTGACTTAATTGTATCCAAATTTCACATCAATCCAAATGTATAGCATTTTCGTTTGGGCATGAACATCTGGTGCTGATTTGCTGCCTTAAGCGAGAAAAGTCCGTTTTTGTACCTAAAAAGCCTTATTCCCACAAAAACACTTTGAAATCATAAAATAGTAAAAATCATCACTTTAATCTCAAAATCTTTTGGTTCTGTCATAGAAAGCACATAATATATATAGTAAAAACCGGTAAAATATCACTCCTATCAAATCCCCTAGACTTAACTTTGTTCGTCCTCGAACAAACAATATCCTAAGAAGGAAAATAAGTTTTAAAAGCTAGGAACTCACTTATTTGTACCACAACTTAGAAGCCGCAACTTCGTGATGGTCATCTCGACAATCCTGCAAAAAGTTCTCATCTCATATTCCCGCCACAACTCTCCCAACTGGTCCAACATGAATCTCAACCTGCAATTACCCTAACTGCACCGAAATCTGACTCTTTACATTCATTATTCATTGTGTGAGCTTTCTTACTGGAAAGTATCAGCTAGGTAAAACAGGCTAAGTGTGTAATGAGAGGAGGCTAATATTTAGAGGTGGGGCTAGTGCGTTTAGGGTTTACCGTACTCAAGAGAAATGCGATATGTTTGCAAAAAAGCAAGAGAGATCGGACCGCTTGATGGCACAGTTCCCCAATCACTCTCTCCTTAGCTCGGCTCGTTCCTCCCCTGAATTTGATTCTTTTAAGGGAATCTCAAGTCTTCTTGAACATCCTCGGACTCCTTTAAACGTTTTCCACCTTTCTTCATTTATGATCCTTGATTTCCCTGGCCTTTTTTGCTAAACAAATATGGATCATAAAGCTTTGAATTTTTTTTTTTTTGAAAGCTTTCACCGTATATAGCAAGGCATGAATTTTACCATAATTTTGATGAAGTACTACCAGGAATATCAGTCTTGAAACTTTTTTTTTGAATCTCCAATGCATGTATTAAGATCGTGCATGCTTTTTCATCAGTCTTCATGAGTGATTGGAAAACTGCGTTGGTCTCATCTCTTCGGACGTTTTACACATACTGCATATAAGACAAGAAAAGAAAATAGACTGCATGGAGTTTGAAAAGAGGTTAAATTTATGGGTGTGGTATCAACTTAAGATAAGTTGACCATTCAGCATCAACAAGAGAGTGGTAAACCGTACCTGGTTTCCTACGGGGGTGTCGATCGACAGTGATGATGGTGTCGATCGACACTGTGAGATCGAACGATAAGAAAGACTGTCGGTCGACACAAAAAGATACTGGCCACAAAATCTGATTTATTTTGAAATAACCCGTTTGCTTTTATTTTATAGTATAAAAATAGTATGAAATAATATATCATATGAAAAATCATGAAAATAATTTTTAAAATCGTAGAGAATCAAAGCCGATTTTATAAAATTAAAATCAAAATTTTTGAAAAGCCGAATTATTTTTAAAAATTCAAAAACACCAAAAATAATTAAAATAAATAGGATAAGTAGTAGAAAAACTCACAAGTGGGTTGCCTCCCACCAAGCACTTAATTTTTAGTCCTTAGCCTGACTATTGTATAGATGGTGATTTCATGGTGGATCGTATATGATCCTATGAAAGCGTCCTTTAGCTGCGAGCACACCGCCTTTGACTTGCCATGAAGAGACGCGAGGAATGAGCACCATCATAGCATTCAATCGATCCTTGGTGAAATCATCTCCCATGTCTCTTAACTCCTCTGGAATGACAATGTTGATTGTAGAAAATGGCTTTAAAGATCGAACATTCTTTGCCTTAAATGATTTGTCGATGTTCGAAGTGCCTTTGAGGATGGTTGGGACTGCCTTGGGAGCATCTTTAGGGGCTAAGTCCAGCTTCTGATCATGGTGAATGGCCTTGCAAGAGGTTCATCCATTGGGATTAAATGTGATAGAAGACCTTTGAGTTGATCTTGGAGAAGAAGACTCTTTGGTTGGGATAATCCATAACAGCTCCAACAATGGCAAGGAATGAAGAACCGAGAATCAATGGTCTATTGATCTCCTTATTGATGTCCATAATGTCGAAATCAGCAGGCACTAGACAATCTTCAATTTAAAGCATCACATTTGGAACAAATCCCGTAGCATTCACCGATGAAGAGTCCGCCATGATTATCAGTGACATTGAAGGTTGTTGGCATGAAAGACCAAGTCTTTGAACGACAGCCTGCGACATCACATTCACAGTGGCACTGATATCGCATAAGGCATTCTTCATGATCGTACCTTTGATTGAACAATCGAAGACAAATCTGCCCGGACAATCCATCTTTTCAAGCGTCTTAATGGTGGGTGGAGAGGGTGCTTCTTTAGCAATCTTCATGAGACTAACACTCATCGCATTAACCTCCTTAAGAACTGTTTGAACGCAATCTTCAATGCTGACCTTAGTGACACTCATCTGTTTGATGAATCCCTTTATGACCGGAGAATTTTTTATGAAGCTATACGAAGGAGACTCTTTGATCACATTCCGTAAGATAGCTTGCCGACGAGCTTCAATTTCCTTCTCTTGTTCCTTCTCGGACTTCATAGGAGGGTCTGGAGCAGGCACATCGCATCACAGTGGCATCGATCGACACCATGTCATTCTGAGCTTTTTTGCACGTGTTGTCGAGCTGGGGTCGAACTAGAGTCGAGATCATAACGGCGTGAACGTCGATACTGGGGGTGTCGAGCGACACTGGCCTTGGTGTCAATCGACACCATGTCTTGAAACAGAGTCTATCGTGTGATTTCCCGAGGGGTGTCGATTGACACTAGGTGAGTGTCGATCGACACTGCTCTATTTTGCAGCCGAAAATTCATCATCTTCAGCCCAACGAAGCTCCTCTTCGTCCATGTTTCCTCCAAGCATTGCCTTAAGCAAATTAACCTCATCCTATGCACTTCTTATGGTATAGAGTTGCCAAACTTCTTCGGGTTTTGATCCGTCTTTGATGGAAGGAAACCATCTTGCCTTCAAATTGTCTCGGCCATTTGAGCTACTTGGAGGTCCGTTTTATTTTGATGTGCAGCCAGTTGTTCGTACTTCCCATTAAGGTTAGTGTAGAGATCATCAAGCTTCCCATTGAATCCTACAGTCATCTTTTGTTGGCCTTCAAGAATCTGCTTTAGCATGGACTTGGTTTCATCATCTTGTGGTTTAGGAGAGTGGTATGAAGTGTTGCCATAGCTTCTTCCTTCTCCAATTGGCTTTTGATATCCTCCAGCGAAAGGCTTGTTATAGAAAGGCTTGTCGTAGAACCGTTGGCCAGAATTTCCAACATAAGCAACATCCTTCTCTTCCTCTTCCTATTGGACAACATCAACATCAGAAAATCGGACACTCTTTTTATTTCCTTTCATCATGAAATCGAGATTTTTATGGAGTTCTTCGATTCTTTGAGCTTCAACATTGTTCACCATCTTGGACCTATCATACAACATTGTTTCAATTCCTCCTACATCTTCCTCATCTGATCAAGGAGAGTAGCATTGTCGATTCGATTGGACATTGTGGCTGTTTAACCTGAAATACCAAAGAGAAAACCAAAAAGAAAACTAGTTAGTAAATACATAAAATTAAAATAAAACCAAAGAAAACACGCAAAAATAGAATTCGATAAACTAGTATGCAAGTTAATTTGGTCCCCGGTAACGGCGCCAAAAAGTTGATACACAAAGTTTTACCGTATGTATTTCTAACTGCAAGGGCACAGCAAATATCAGTTATAGTACTTAAGGATCGAATCCACAAAGACCGAATAACTAAACAAACTAATTTATATAAATTCTAAATTAAATTAAGAATAATGGTTTTGAGTTTTACTAACTAAAGCAGACAGTATGTAAATTATGAGGGGTTTAAATCAATTAAAACAAACGCTAGATTTTTGTAACTTCAATTAAGAATCAATTATAAACCTTAAAACGGGCAGTGTCGATCGACATTGATATGGTGTCGATCGACACCCGTCGGAAAAAATCTATGAAAACCTTAACTCTAGAACATGAACAATTATATCAAGCAAATCCAACTCTAGCTGAGACTTACTAACTTAATTCAAATCCTAGAAAGACCAACTCTCACTGAGAAATCCTATGGAATTTAAACTAGCATTAACAAACCAATTCAATTGTTCACTAACTATTCTAAACCAAATCTCTTTGAGAAAAGATAGCTAGCTCTCTTAAGATTGATTCCAGCAATTTATTAGCAATCTCATGCATAATAAATTTCCTATGATATAGATTTTAGATGATCAAACTAGAGTTTAGCAATACGGACAACCTAAGAGAAGAGTTAATCAATGGTACATAAATTAAGCTTAAGGTAAACAGAAAATCATCCTAATCTAGAAGACCAAGTGGTGCATCATGAAGGCAAAAATGAACTACTCAGACATAGCAAAGCAATTCATCCTAATCTAGAAGACCAAGTGGTGCATCATCAAGCCTCTTCCTTTAGACATTTTTGCCTTCTTTAGATATCCTAATCTAAGAACCCTAAACCTAACTAATGAAGTACTCAGACATAGCAAAGCAATTCATCATGCAATAATTGAAAGAAAACAATAATAATCAAAGAATAGTAATGCATAAGCCTAAACAATGGCTGTAGAAAAGTATTTATAGGGTCTAGGACGGATTTTAGAATTAGAAAATTAATATAAAAGATTTAGGGAAAAATCTTGATCTTGAGATTTTAGGAAACTTGGTGATTCTCCGTAGGATGTCGATCGACACCTCCTCCTGAATTTCCTTCTTTGTTTTGTTTCCTTTTTCGTCTCTTCAAGCTTGTTCCATTTTTTTCTCCATAATTCTTCTAGATCCTTCCAAAGCTCCAAAACTCGTCCATGCACAAAAAATGACTCTTTTAGACTCTAATTATAATAATATAGACTCTAAAATAAATATAAGTATAGATTTATTAAATTAAAAACCGGTAAAATATGAGATATATCACAGGAAATAGGTGAAGATTGTACCTGGTTGACGACATCAGTATCTCATCATTTGTCGTGTTATTTAAAGGATCTCTGTTCTTCATCTGTGGTCTTTATCGATCAAACATGCATGTGTTCGGTCGAATCAGAGTGATTCTCCTGAATTTTGCATGTCTCTCGATTAATGTTGAGGTCTGCATCATGTTTGTGGATCACCAGCTGATTCGAATTGGGTGGCTCTGGTTTTCCATGAGAACAGAGATGTGATGCTAAGAACAACAGTCATTCGATCGAGTTAACAAGTCCTTTGATCGAATCTGCTTCATGCAGATTTTCCCTTCGATCCTATTTTCCTGAGACACTAACAAAAACATTAAAAGAACTAATAGAAAAAATATAAAAAAAACTTACTAGTGGGTTGCCTCCCACTCAGCGCATTTGTTTAAAGTCTTTTAGCTCGATTTGGTGGCACGATGTTAATCGCATTTTTCAAAAGATTGAGCCAATGCACCTTTTGTCCTTCTCCTATTTTTGCAAAAAGCAAAATATGGAAAGAAAAACACAATTGTCCATATGAAAGGGACAAACTTCTCTGCAAAGAAGGTTAAAGAAAACATAACATATATCTTTGGATAATCCTTTATTTCCATATGCCCATTAGAACAAAAATGATTTGATGAAAAGATGAAGTCCATACTATGTTTAAATGAATTTTTAGGAAATGAACTGTATTCAAAACATGTGATGTGAAGATCACTATCTGTATGTGAAACATGTTGTTTAAATTCAAGTTCCATTTCTGGATCTTTATTTCTTTTCATAATCTCATCATGATGCTCTAAAGAATTTACCAAATTATAACATACCTCTGATCCTTTATTTTCGATATCAGTGGGTGCATCGTCAAAGATTTCCCCACCAAAATCATCTTGAAGTTCATCGAGAGTGTTGGAAGACTTAGCTTTAGGCTCTAGTTTTGATTCTTTGATTTTTTAAACATTGTCTTCTTTGGTGCAGGAGAAACTCATAATAGTAGGCTCCTTAAAACAATTGACAGGAGAATACCTTTCGTCAATTGGTTCCAAGTCTGAAGTCATTTGAATTTCTGCAACGTGTTCTTCATCCTCCTGTATTTGATCGAACGACATATCAATTCGATCAAATGGGACTTGATTTTGAATTTCTTGACTTCCTGCCGTGTTGCAGTCAAAAGCAAAGCAATCCTCTAGGCATGTATCATAGAACCCAGAAGAAAAATCAGTTTCAAAAGAAGCTTTAGAGGGAGCGAGAGATACCGCCTTAAGTGCTTTATTTTCGCGCTCGAGCTCCTTAATCTTTTGTTTTAATAATGTAATCTCTTCATGTTGTTCTTCAACCTTCTTGTTATTACTCTCCAGGGTTTATGCATAGTCTTCAAATGATGTATCTCAAAAGAGTCAGGTTTAGACAAATTAAAAATATCCATGAGTGGTAAGGCATGATAGCTTGGATGCTTTGGGCTGAGTTGTGTTGCTTCCTCCTCTTCAAGTTCAGAGGATTGATGTGTTTCATTTAGAGTCCATATTTTCTAAGATTTTTAATGTTTTTATCATTCATTTGATGCATAAACACCTTGTATTTGCATAATTCATCATATTTCTTATAAACTTCATTTAGATTTGCATTTTTTTAGGAAAATAGCATTTTGTATTCAAAATCATGTGCATTGGGTACCAAAATGAAGAAAAATCAATGGAGCTTCTCAAAGTGTCTAGGATTGTTCAATAAAGACTTTATAAGAGTTTGATGAAGTTTTGGGGAATTTGGACCAACATAGGTTCATGAGAACCAACATAGGTTCATGAAGAAGCTTGATTTTCTTCTGTGACTTGAGAAGCAAGGCAATAAGAAGACAAATTTTTGTTTCCCTTATATTCGCCTTGGCAAGTAAGGCAGCCGGTTTAGTACCAAACCAGTCAATTGAACCAAAGATATTTTTTTTAATCTTCAAACCAAATTGATTTATTTCCCTAAACCAACCCTAAATTTCTACTCCTTTGTTCCCTAGTATAAATAGAGATTGTTAGATATTTTTCGAAGTAAACTTATCATCACCAAATACTCTAAACTTTTGTAATATTTTGTTCTTGTTCTTAAGATTCAAAGATTTGATTTTTTGTTTGACAAACTATTAATCTCTTCTTTAACCATGCTTAGTCTTTTAATTTCTCTTCTTTTTATGGTCATGTGTGAGTAGTTTCTTTATTGATCAATGAGTATGGTAG
>OVAP01000489.1:0-24529 GCA_900406295.1 Aurinia saxatilis
TGTTATTATGATAGATAGCATGTTACAAATAACATAAAGTCTTGACATAATTAATTACGTCAAGACATGAAAAAACACTACAAGTGATATTAGAGCAACGGAATAAGCCGAGGAAGTAAACGAACAACTTCCCATTCATTCACTTTAGCATGAGGATACTCCTCATGTTCCTTATCAGCCACCCTCACCCCAAAACAAAATCTCAAATAACCACAAAAACAAATCTAAAAACATCTCAAATCTCCACTTACAAATACCATAAACATCAACAAAAAAGTGAATCAAGCCAAAAATTGCAAAAGTAACCAAAACCGAAGATAACCGATTATTTCCATAGCTACTTCGTCGAATCAGTCACAAAGATGAGATGATCTATTTACAAATACCTAAGATGAAGAAGAAACAAAACCTATGTTATTGGATCCATAGATTGATGATGAGATTATCTATCTCTTAGAGAAGAATTGAGAGATGCAGTTCGGAAAAGAAAACGAAAGGGTGTGAGATATGGAGAGAATGGTTGTCACCGGTGATAAAACCAGAGGAGAGAGACAGTTGTTCGGGAGGAGAAAACGAAGAAAAAAATTAAATGAGTAAGAAAGTCAAATAAATTTGGGTCACACGTTGCAGTTTTTCCTTGTAACACGCAACAAGAACGCACCCCGAAACGCCCGACCCAATTTCGAAAAAGCCATCATCACACTTACTGCCAGAAAGTTTATTTGGCAGAAGGGTAAACATGTCATATTTAGTGGACAAAAACAGATCGATTTATTTACACTTTTGCCACTCGGTAGTTTGCAAATTATTGTTAAAAGTATGGTTAGTTTGTGTAATCTCTCATGATTCTCCTATTTTGTAAAGCTGGAGACCAGGAATGCAGGAAGATTTTGGAGATCTTAGATATTTGTGGAAAGGCTTCTCGACAAAGAATCAATCTCCACAAATATGCAATTTGTTTTGACAAAGGCATTGATACAAAAAATAAGGAAGATATAATTAGAACATTGGGATTTAAAGAAACAGATAGTTGTGGGAGGTATTTGGGTTTACCAGATAGGAAATGTTAGTTATGCCTGGAGAAGTTTACATCAAGGGATAAAACTGATAGACAAAGGAATGAAATGGGTAGTGGCTAGTGGGTAGTGGAACTAAGATACATCCCTGGAAAGACAATTGGATACAAGTAGAAAAATTAAGACCAGCTAATGCCACTAGTAAAGCCCCTATGGCAGATATACATGTGTCTGATATGTTTGTTACAGGCACATCACCCTGGAATGAAGGAAAACTTCAAGAATGGGTGAGTCCAGAAGACATTCTCCACATAAAAAGGACTAACACCAGTAGAGCAGTTAAAGATGATAAGTTGACTTGGGCCTACTCGAAGGGGGGAGAATATTCAGTAAGCTCGGGATACCATTTAGAGCACGACAGCAATCATACTACCAACCATCATGACAATAAAAGGCTTCAGGACATATGCCAGGATGTATGGAAGCTAAATATCCCTCCAAAGCTTAAGCATTTCATGTGGAAGCTATCACATAGAGCTTTACCAGTGGCAACATCGCTGAAACAAAGAAACATTATGAAAGAGGAGAGGTGTGTGCTATGTGGAGAGGAGGATGAATCAGTTAATCACCTTTTATTCAAGTGTAGAGTTGCCAAAGAGACATGGGAGTTAGCCCTGAACAGCCATACACAACGTGACATATTCTCCTCTAACTCTCACTTACAGAATCTAATTACTCTCATGGAGATAAACAAAGTAGGCAAAGGTCAAACTCCACTTTATCTTTTATTGCCTAGAACATTTGGAAAATGAAAAATGAGATAATATTTCAAGGAAAAAGATGGTCAATCTCATACATTATTAATAAGACTCTAGGTGATTACCAAAATTGGGAGGAAGCTAGAGAGCAAAAAAAGATTCAACAAGATGTTTTGAATCAATCTTATAGCTACCACATAAAATTTGTGGAAAAAATTCCCAATTGTCCCCTGGAATTTATTAAGCTAACAGGTATTAATTATTATTTTGTAGATGCTTCATAGACTTCAAATAATGACCAGGCTGGAGGTGGATGGGTACTTAAGAACAAGGTTGGGCAAGATGTCATCAAAGGTATGCGTACGATTCCTCCAGTTGCATCACCTTTAGAGGGAGAGGTATACGCTCTAAGAGAAGCCGTCATAGCATTATGAAGGCTTGGTTTTTCTGAGATAACCTTCTGTGAAGATTCCAAAACTATCTATAACAGTATCATTCACACGGATCAAAGGTCAACAAACCTGCTCATCTACATTGAAGACAACGAGCATTACAAAGCCAAATCACAAAGCTTCAAATTCTAATACATTCCAAGAGCTATCAACATGGAAGCTAATGAGCTAGCAAAGAGAGCTAGAACCTCTAATCCTTGTAGTAAAATCACATGGCTGTAATATATGTAGTAGGGGAAGAGGTTGTATTTCTTGAACTATATCTTAATCCTAATGAATGAATGTTTACCCGACCAAAAAAAAAGAGTCTAGATCACATTAATATGTTCATAGCAACGTGACATAAAGGTCAGAGAATTTAAAAGACTTTATGGTTTAGTCCCGGTTCGGTTTAATCCTAATTGTGTCTACTTTGAAATTGAAACTCTCAATGCTACGGTGTTTCCACTGGAGATTCCCACCGTCCCTCACCGCCGTAAGAATGCTCTCTTCACCGCCACCAAAGTCTCCCTTCTCCGGTGGAGTCGTGAATTCGAACCCAATCAATGAAAGCTCCAAGCCCGAGTTACTGTTTCCTCAATCCCAATCGCAGAACCTCTCTTCTTCCCCATCATCTTCTCTGAAATCATCCACGGTGGCTTGTTCGAGCTACGGAGCTATACGACAAAACATGAATACTGTTTCACAGTATTTTTCCGGTGAAGAGTCAGATTTAGACTCGCTCGTTGTGGTTTCGTTCTACAAGTTCGCTGATTTTCCAGACCATGCTGATTTCAGGAAGCCTTTGAAAGATCTCTGTGAAGAATTGGTATGTTGTTTCGTCTTTCTGATACGAAAGTTTGAGACTTTAGATTTGGGTTTTGATTTTGAAGCAGTAATGGATAGGATTTGTTGTTGCTGTTGTTGTTTGATTAGCGTGTTTCAGGTGGAATCATTCTTGCACCTGAGGGAATCAATGGAAGTATTTGTGGGAGTCGTGATTCTGTAGAGAGAGTGTTGGCGTTTATACAGAGTGATGTTCGTTTGAATGGTTTGAGGCAAGTGGAGACACCTGTGAGTCCTGAGCAAGAAGCTATTCATCATGGACATAGTAGTAGCTCTCCTCTTGCAGCTGGTGAAGATGCTCCGTTTCGATGGGACCATGTTAGGGTCAAACTCAAGAAAGAGGTATGTACTATTCAAGTTAAGAGTCTCTTTGTGTAAATTTGTATGTTGTTAAGAAGAGCTGCTTTTGTAATGTATGTGCAGATTGTTACACTCGGAATGCCTAGTGTTTCTCCGATTGAGAGGGTTGGAACTTATGTGAGCCCCGAGGAATGGAACAAACTGATCAGTGATCCTGAAACTGTGAGATTTCTTTTTAGTAGTACTATCTTGTAGCAAGTTTAGTTAAGAGCGAAGTGAAGTTCGAATAAGATTTAAGAACTGTTAGTAGACTCGCAAATCACTAGCCGTATATGTTTCTGTGTTTTTGTAGCTTGGTATCGAGTTCTGATTTACTCCGAATAGAGGATACAGTGTTAGTGGATGGAAACAAATAATGATTTGGTGTCTGTGTTTAGTCCTGCTAAATGTTATAGTAGGTAGGTGTATGATGTAAGATCTTTGAAACTGTCAAATTATTTTTGAGTTTCAGGTAGTGATTGATGTACGCAATACTTATGAGACCAGAATCGGGAAATTTAAAGGAGCTGTGGATCCTTGTACCACAGCTTTCAGAAATTTTCCATCTTGGGTGGAGGATCAATTTGCATTGAAAGAAGGCGGCAATGAGAAGCAGGAAAAGGTGGAGAAAGAGGGTTTTTCCGAAATCATTGATAACGAAGACAAAGCTGAAAAAACAAAGACGCTGCCACGGATTGCCATGTACTGCACTGGAGGAATCAGGTGTGAGAAAGCTTCAAGCTTTCTTCTAAGCCAAGGCTTTGAGGAGGTAAAACCTGATTCAGTATCTACCATTGAGGTGTGAGTTGTAGAGCTACTTAATGATCTAACATTTTTGTATCAGGTGTATCATCTAAAAGGTGGGATTTTGAAGTATCTTGAGGAAGTCCCAAAAACAGAGAGTTTGTGGGAAGGCGAATGCTTTGTGTTCGACAAGCGTGTATCTGTAGAACATGGTCTAGCTCAAGGAACTCATAAACTCTGCTACGGATGTAAGCAACCTATAAGTGATGAAGACATGGAAGCTCCAGAGTATGAGTATGGAGTTTCTTGCCCTTACTGCTACTCCAAAAAATCCGAAGAGGAGAAAGAAAGAGCAAGAGCAAGGCAGACACAGTTTGAGGAATGGGGCGTAATCGGTGGTCCAGACAAAGGTCGTCGACCCGCCACTAAACCAGATAGTCCAAGGAAGAAGAACAATGCAAAGCTTGATTCTTCAATATAGATTTTTGATGTTTTATTCGTCTCCCAATTGCTCTTTGTTTGTTGGGATTATACAATTTTCATAAATTAAATTATTAGTAAAAATTTTTTGCAAATCTATATATATATACCTCAAGAAGATAAAAATCTCATATTTTAATGTCTTTTGCTTCCATATCCAAAAGACTTTCACCATAATTCTTCAAATATATATAGAGGTTTCAAATCATATTCTTCAAATATATATAAATGTATTGTTTATATATATATATAATTTAACATGTCATGTTTATTATATGATAATAACTTTTTGTTTATGTACTTACTATCTTTATTAATCATAAACAAGCAATTAGTTTTTAAACAAATAAAAATATATTATCAAACTGAGATATGGTGTTATTAAATTAATAATTTTCAAATCCTTATCTAATAATGCGCAGATCAGTATGCAAATTTTTTATACAAAATTAGAACCAGTCCTTTGAATTTGATGATTTTAGTGGATTTGAGAGTTCATGATAAATATACAAAGATTGAAATCCTTGATAATATCTTGTTACTTTTATTATTATTATTATTATTATATATATATATATATAAACTATCATTATGTTAAACTATTTCTCAAATACCATGAATGTTTTTAATATTATATCATTTATGTCTAACATCGATCACATCGGTTATTGCTTGGAAGGAGATACCATGTTCATCTGATTTTTGTAGCATCCACTAACACCAAGTGATATAAAACTACACAAGTCTAAGATGCTTATTTTGTTATCAAATATGGAAATAAATGAGTTCAAACCAAGTTTAAAGCCGACATGGGACGAGACATACCAATGAGATGTTTTATTAGGCTAAATTCTACTCTTCTCCAAACACTTTGCATTTTTCTATAACATCTCACATATGCATAGTTTTTCAACTCATTATATGATAAAATTTAACATTTCATGCTTTATTGTATGATAACAAATTTTCGGTTTATGTACTTACTATCTTTGTTAATCATGAGCAAACAATTAGCTGTTAATCATTAAAAAAAATATTTTCAAAATGAGATCTGGTGTTATTCAATTAATATTTTCAAATCCTTATATATTCCTACGTTATTCAATATGAAATTTTTAAATACAAGAATTTAGCGTTATTCAGTATGAAATTTTTAAATACAAATTAAAATCAACAATTATCCAATAACAAGAATTCAAATAGGAATTTGATTTCAAAATGTATTTTAATGGATTTGAGAGTTCATGTTAAATATACTAAGACTGAAATCCTTAGTCATACCTTGTTATTATATATGTATATAGGCTAAGCTCTTTCCCAAACACTTAGTATTTTTCATATCATCTTAACATAGTTATCCATATCATATTATATGATAAAATGTAACCTTTCCTGTTTTATACAAATATAATAACAAGTTGTTTGTAATTAAAAAAGTATATTATCTGACTACAAAATTCTAATAAAAATGAAAGATTCGTGTTTATACTTTTTATTTGACAAGACACAAGACTCTGTTCGAAAGGTTTTGTTTTCAAACGGTCACAGTCACCATATATTAATAACGTTTTTTCTTATTATGTTTATTTTAAACATATTTTCAAATCTAATTCATATGATTCTTAAACCCAGTTCATTTGATTTTGAAAGAAATAAATTTATATGGATTTTCAAATTTATCAAGATGAATGAACCAATAAAAAACCCCTCCTATAAATTTCTATACCGAATGACCATGAACTAAAATGGAACCAAACAAAAAAGTTTTTGACCAAACTAATCCAAATTCATAAACTTTTAATCAATCATTTTTGTTATAACAAAAAAAAATTAATCCTAAACCCAAACTAAACTTAATTTTCTAAACTAAACTTATTATTTTCCAAACCGAATCAAACCAAAACACCTTCCTCAAAATTCCAATTCAACGGCACGTTGTTCACGTGTTTAAACGTAGAACGACACAGCGTTTAACTAGGTCGAAAAAATCCTTTTTAATGTCAAAGCAAAATTCGTTTCATTGATATCATTTCGTTAAGGATCTTTGATAGCGAAGGAGAAAGCGAGCGAGAGAGAGAGAGAGAGAGAGATCGAAGCAATAATGGCAGGTAAATATGGTTTGCTTTTGGTCAACAAGCCAAAGATCCAATCCGTGGATATTCAGGCCGCCGCGGGATGGGGTTTCGCTGCCGCCGCCGGAGCAATCTGGGTCGTTCAAGTAAGCCATCTCTGGATCTCTGGACCGTTGATTTTAGCTCTCTCTGTATTCAAAATTGGGTCTTTTTAGGATTTGGGTTTGTGTTCTGGGATCTGTGTCTATAGGTTTGGTGAAAATGTTGAGATTGATTTGGAAGAAAGATTAAAACTTTAATAAGTTTTGATTGATGAATAGTTCGAAATTTGGCACTTGCGTCGATTCAAAGCGTGGGAATTTTCTGGGCACCATTGTATAATTACATTTCATGAAAAGTTTGATTCGGTTTTGTTGTAGATTGTACTTGAATTGGTGTGATCTAACATGTTCATTTCTTTCTCTATGTACAACTTCTAATTTCAGTTTCATTTTAGATTTTAGTCTCCTTACTTAGAATGCTCTGCTTCGACGCTCTAGGAATCGTTAGACGCTCTAGTCTCATCTTGAGGAGGATAGGATCGGGTCTATTTCACACTGATACATGATATGTTTTGTTGAATTGGTGATCAAACTTGTTCATTTCATTTTCTATCTACAACTTTTGGTTTCAGTTTCGTTTTAGATTGCATCTCCTACTTGAAATGATTTGGTTCTACGCTATACAATCTTTAGCTTCTCTTGAGGAGGGATAGAATCACATTCATTTTGAAACTGATACATGACTTAGTCTATTTGTTGTTTCGATCTTTCCTGTAAAGCATTACTGTCACAATGTGCTCAGTTGTGTTGGTTTGGTGTTATGACGTGGTTGGTTCCTTACGTTTTTTGACCATTATCTCCTAATCTTTCCTTAGAAACTCATTTTTTGTGTTGTATCTGACATATGTTTTATTGTGTTTTGTATCTGACATATGTTTTATTGTGTTCACAGCCATTTGATTGGATAAAGAAGACATTCATCGACAAGCCAGTCGAAGAAAAATGAGCAATCTCCAAGATTCAAGACAGTGAGAGTTTTCCAGTTTCCAAGTTTATTGTTTGCATCTTTGGCAGTGAAGCTGAATAAATTTTGGTTCTTTTCTGTGGTTTGTGGTTTTTTTTCTTCAATGTAGACTTTTTGTCTTCTCAAATGTTATGACGCACAAAAAAAAAGAGAACACAATCCAAATTATCAGAAAAGAGGACCCATTTCCCCTACTTTTTTTTTGTTTTGATCATATGTTGTTATTTCCTTATGAAAGTATATAATAGGCCATTGAACATAATGAGAATTGTGATCGTAAAAACTCGTAGAACTCTTGTCGAAGATTTTGGCAATTCACTGGATGATCCTTTGAAATTTAAACCCTCATGTTACTAAAATATTCATCCCTACCACTAAATATCAATTATACATTTGTCTACTCTATGATCAATTGATCATTCATGAGCTATGACCATGCAGTAACATGAAGCTCTCATGTCCTGACGAGAGCAGTATCTGTTGGTAATAAAATCAATAAAAAATCTTATTCCTATCCTACCTAAGCATCTAAAGAGAAAGCAGTTTATTTTTGGACTGCTTCTCTCTTCACTATCTAATGTACAGACAACGAGATGCTCCAACAACCAATTTGTCTGGAAGTAAGTCTCTCTGCAACCTTTTCATAATCATGATGTGTTTGTAGTTGATGAGGATGCACAACTTTCTTTCATTCTCCTTTCGGCTGCTATGGCTGCAGCGACTGAGGGCCGTAGATCTCTTAGATTCTCCTGTGCCTCTCCCGGGTTTTCTTCGGTCGCTGCTGCCGGCGAAGCAAATAGAGATTCAAGATCTCTTAGTGTCAATGACTCTTGATCTTGATTCTTTGTTTTCCTGCTGCTGAAAGAGCTTGAGTTTGTGTTCTTACTCCTGTTCAGCTTGTAGATGCTCTCTTCCACTGTACCTGTTACCTATTTCCCGCAAAAAAAATGAGAGGTCAAGATCAGAGTAAAACGCCTAAGACAAGATCTTAAAGCTGTACAAGACCATAGTGACAATTTAAGTAGATACGAACCAGGAAACGATGAACTAGAGTAGGCTTCTCTTGTCCAATCCGGTGAACACGCCCAACAGCTTGCGCTTCTGCAGCCGGATTTAGAAGCGGCTCCACCAGAACAACATGCTGTGCTTCTAGAAGATTAAGACCATTGGCACCATGCTGCACCAAAAGCAGTAGGACTTGGATCGACGATTTTGCCTCTTTTTGTTTGGAGTTTGTATTATTGGTTTCTTTCTCGGTCTCTTTAAATCTGCTAATGGCTGTCTGTGATTTCCTGCATTTACATAGAATCAAATATTATATAACTCCCTTAAGTAACCTATCCAACACTTTCAATGAAATTCCTGATTGAAATTGTTGCTACTTTACCTGCCTCCTTTCATCCGGATGAAAGTTATGCCATTGGCAGCGAAGGCATGTTCTAACACATCAAGAACATCTTTCCAGCTGGAAAAAACAAGAATCTTTGCTTCTGGGTCACTTGATTTGATCCATAATATTCTTCTGGTAACAGCTTCGATCTACCCCAAAACAATTGATGAGAAAAAGAAGTACTTCTGCATGAATCTTAGAAGTAAGGAAGCTGACCTTTGTTCCATATGAGCCTTGAACAGCCAATGATGCTTCGCTCTCCTTGTGAACTTGATCTGATGAAGAACCGTCTCGTCTGTCATCAGCATATGCAATATTTCTAACATCTGTATGCTGCCTGCATATCGGACACATCACCCACTTTTGCTGACTTTCATGAATTGATCTGCGCTCGGTCATGGCGAAAAAACCTACATGAACAAACACAAAGGAAAAGTTAACTGTTGTCCTGGCCTCGGATTTACTACGTGTATGTGTGCACGGAAATTCAAATCCATATGATCATGCAAACAAAAGAGGTCAAGTAATTACATTTACAGCAAGTGATGTGCCCACACTGGAACACCATCTTCTGATTCCGTAAATTTTCATGACAAATCGGGCATGCTTCCTCGGGCCTTAGAAGGTTTTTGCCATTCTGTTCAACCGGAGCTGAAGCCTTAACTATTTCCTGTATTGGCAGGGAATGATCTGGACTCTCAGATTCTAGTTTCTGTTTAGCTTTCATCAAACCCTGAAACAAAAAAACGAAGAAGGTTTTACACTGTATACAAAGTTAAAGAGAGAAAAGAGAAGCTTAATTATGAAAACATAACTAAAGCTTCCAGTGAAATTTACTTGAAAGGACTACAGCCGTGGAACAATACAGAATTTAATGATTTATTTGCATAATATAACTAAGAGGTAAGGCCACTTAATAACAGTAAGGCAAAAGACTTACCTTCAAATAACGAAGTTTCCCTTTTATACTAAGCAACGAGGATTGAGCCAAAAATTTATCATTTGTATTATGCACACTAGCTGCGTCTAACTCATCCAGGCTCAAAGCATAAATCGACGTGTCATCTTCAGATTCTCTAAGCTGTAGTCTCGTTGTTGCCATGTTAATCTCATCGTAGGCACCTAGAAGGTAAGCTTGACTCCTAGCCAAGGTCCTTGCATGCGCATATTCCTTTCGCATCACCTTAATCATAAGCAAATTGGAAATGTCAGATTTTGTTGAAACGTGAAAATGAAGAATTACTTTTCCCCCTTTCTCCATCTAAACAAAAAAGGATATCTGTCGAGAAATACCTCAAGGGTATGCAAATGTTTTGTGGCTGCTAATTTGCTTTCCTTGTCCAGATAAGTTTTGCAATGGTTTCTTATCACTCCAAGAACTATTTCTGTCTCAGATGGCAATGTTGATCTCTGCAAAAGCATATGATTTGATTTTTCAAAAGATTTTTACACTGACGAGGATTAGAGATAATTGTGGTTATGCTTTCTTCTCAGTAATGAATTTAATTATATATTGGAATAAGACCAAATCCAAACTAGATCAAGTAACTTACCACCACGACGTCAACAAAATCTCTTTTGGTGGGCTCCTTGTTATCACCATGTGGTGCATTTTGATCCTTGTTTCTCGATGACAAACCAGTAAAGAAAAGATTACGGGCAGATTTCTTATTCTGTAGATCTAATATCTCTTCAGCAGATGCAAGTTCCATTGCTGCCCCACGAGATTTATTTATACGGAATAGCCTCGCCTCATATTCCTGGAAAGATGTTTCAATACATAATGATGGTGACAACCAATCTTAATATCAATAAAGCGCGAACAACCAATAGAAGCAAACCTTAAATAGTTCATCTAGCTCACAGTGAATACACATGGAGCCCTCATCTTTCAACCCACAAATCTTGCAGTTACGAATACGCTCAATATCCTCCAATCTTGGTTTCTCCATAGTCTGGTCAATTTCTAGAAGCTTATCTATCACTTTCTTTCTGGAGCTTTCCAGCATATCCACACAAGTCTGAAGATGAAGTTTCATACCGTGTATGGTTTTAAATCTGGAATTAGAGAACTTTGCAAGTTAGTGATTAGTGTACTCGAGTTATGCGTTCCCTAGAACTGTAAGCTTACAAAGCCTGAAACGAATATAATGACCTATTGCTAGAACATTCATCTTTTATGATACTGACATTATACTATAATCAATCTAGTTTGATTTTATAACCAATTAGTTTCTTGGATCACTTGTTCTACTAGCTTTGTAGGCACATGTGAATTAATTAACAGACAAATTTTGTAACTGAAATCTGGAAAGAGTACTTTCGCAACAACAAGAACTCATGGAAACTTCAGTTGAAAGCACTAACCGAGAGGTTTCCCTGGACGAGCCTCCACGAATGGTTTCTTCAATCTTCCTTGTCAACTCCCTGGAAAAGTCTTTATTTTGTTCAGCAAGTTGTAGAGCATCCAACCACCAAACTGAACTTTTTTTCTCCATCTCCTTCAACGACTCGGCAACCTTGAAAGTTTTTTGATTATTTAGCATTGCATCATAGAGTGGGAGCTTCATCAATATAAGAGATGGCGCAATATTTAATGCGCATGATCTTGAAACTATATTGAACTGGATTATACTGACTGTTTGGCTAAAGGTACACACGTAGTGTCTTGGAGATCAAAAGCAACAGAAACAGTTTTGAACCATTTTGTAGAGGTTACCTGAGAGTATGATTTTCTGAATTCCTGTTGTGCTGCAGAAAGCTTTGAGTTGAATGCAGATAAGTACTTAACTTTCAATGTGTCACAAACTATATCCAGAGTTTTGCACTCTTCATGAAACTCTCCATTTTTCTTTAAACCGGGGCCTGGAACACTGGATCCCCACTGTTGTGCAGTTTCTGCAGAAACATGATTTAAATTTGCGGGATCATTGATCTTTTGCCTTTTGGCTGCACGATGATGATCGTCATCATTTACATCTATTTCAGTTTTAGGACTTCCAGATGCAGAATTTTTTCCTCTGTAGCTTTCGGCCAGAGGTAGTATCTCAGCTAGATTGTGAAGAATGTGAATATTCAACAATAGATCCAGACGAAAATCTTCTGCGTGCTCTTCAGTTATGTTCAATGCTTCCTTGTATACTGATACAGCTTCAGAAAATTCTTGCTTAAGCAAGGCAATAGCAGCAATCCCATTTAAAGCAACAATTAACATTCTAAGAGCTTCTTCTCCCTCGCTTTGGGTCTTTTTCACAAGTACCTAGGAAAAACTTCAGTTAGCAGAAATAACTAACAAAAATTAAAAAAAGCTAATTTTGAATACCCACCATTAGAATTTCTTCCATGGTCATTGGAGTCTGTTGCAATGAACGTAAACCAGAACTCCCTACTTGAGGGTGGCAGCAAGCTTGGCGCAGTTTCAAGAGCGAGTTCAACAGTTTTGCAGCTTCAGCATGAGTGATTAAGGGATTATCAGAAGAAGCATGACCTGTAAATTATCACAACTGGAATAATATATCTAGCAGCCAGCACAAAAAGAAGCGCCAAACTTCTAGGAGAAATTTAAGAAGCAAGTAAAGACAAAAGGTGGAAAGTGCAGATGACATTCTTCGCACCCCATGGTACCTCTTTTGATAATATCACGTTTCAAAGTTTCTATAACTTCGCGGGCATAACTCACACATGTTTCATGCTGTCTGCTATAGAAGTGCTCTTCAATTGCAGAAAATTTGAGCCACGAGACGCATTCCTCTTGAGGTGGAAGTTGCAACTCATCAGCCACATGGACTTTTGAAGAACGCCACATAACTTGTTTGAAAAATCTATGCGTAAACTCCATGGCCTTTGCGTCTCGCCTCTGAAAAAGTAGCAAAGCTGTTAGACAAGAAAAAAACATCAAACATACGAGAGAGATATTTGTTCTGCTCAGACCTCATATGGGTCTCTTATAACTTCAATCCACCATCTTGAAACATCGAAAGGATCTGCTTTAAGGAACCTCAACAGTCCAAATAAGTCATCAAGTTTACGTTGTATAGGAGTTCCAGTGATACACCAGCGGTGTTTGGTATATAATCTCAATGCCATCTCTGTTGCAGCAGCTGCATTGCTCTCCACCATCTGGGCTTCATCCAAGCAAATCCTCCACCAGAATATTCTGGTCAGTGGAGTAGGAATAACCGGGTACCTATTACAATACAACATCTTTACCCACTCTATCCAAAAGGTTTTTGCTTCTTTTGGTCAACTATCCAAAAGGTTTCAGTTGAATGAATCCAGAAGAAAAAACAACCTATCAGACTAAAATTAGCGTTGTTCAGAATGGCTCGTCTGATTACATGAGTATGGAACTAATTCATATTGCCAAATTCGAATAAATGACTCAGTAATAAGTTTTATTCACTATAGCAGGTATGACGAATTTCATCATGTAATGAAAAATGCAGGGGATAAAAGAATCAAAATATCACAAATCGCACCTTTTCTGGAATCTAAGACAGTGCCTGTCACCATCATGCCTGTCGAAGTCATGTGTCAAGTCCTCTTTGAGGACATCATATGTAGTTAAAACAATGTCAGCATTGAGGAGTTCAGTGATGTCGATCATAGGTTCCTCAGAGAGTGAGGCGTTCCTCACACCTTCATAGATACATGTTACAAGAGAACCCAAGCGAGTATGGCTACAACATGACAGATGATTTAAGGAAAAGAGGGTTAACAATTACATAATGGGGAGATACGATAATAAAAATTCCATCTTGTGGAAGTCATCTCGTTAAGTGTCATCTCGTAGAAGCATAACAGGAGGAGGAAAAAAATGTAGAAAAGAATCTGATACCGTGTAATCTCGGAATGCCATTGCTGTAATATAGGAGCTGGACAGACAATCAGAGTGGCACCCGTGGAGATGGGAGAAGCGGTGACTTGAAGTAGTTCAGAGCACATTTGGCAAACATATTCACCTTGCCTGACAACAATTTCAACTGCATCTTTTTTGCTCCTCTTTTGGGATGCTTTTCCTTCAACATCTTGAATAGCCTTCTTACCTTTCCCTTTAGGTGAATAACCTACACAGTCGGCATGCTGCCAAGCATCACAACTGTCACACTGTACCCAAACTCCTTTGTATTTGCGACTTTCACTTACAGCTCCACATACACACTCAACACGTTCCCTTTTTAATCTTTTCAAGCCAGTGTTACCATCATCAGTGACTGATGAATCATTATCTTTAGACACAGGTATTTCATCCTCTGCTGGTTTTCGATGAGAAAAGATGCAAGCAAGTAGTTCAACCGTTTTCCCCAATCCCATCTCATCTGCAGCATTCAAATTTTTCCATATTAAGAATGATAAACCACAGAAGTCAACAAAAAAATAATCTATCTAGCATTCCGGCAGACATAACACATAAGGTTTAAAAAACTTCCATTGTGAAAGCAAATAAAAAAAATTCCCTCGTAAATTCACTCACTGATGCTACAAAGTGTACTTACCAGCAAGGATACCGCCCGGAATTCGAGGTGAAAAATACTCTGGTGCCAATGAGATATTCCCACTAAAAACAACCAAAACATGATATAAGGTCAAACTGAGTTAATCAATTTTAACTTTAGTTATACTATCTGTTGTTCACTGAAAGCAGCTAAGATCAAAATGATAACAAAAAGGACTAAATATATTCTTTTCTACCAACCTGAATGGGTTGAAGAACATTTTTGAAGCAGAGTCGAGGAATCCCACAGAAATAGACAAAGGTGAAATGAATTGGCTGTCTTCCTTGTCTCCCAATTTTATTGGATCTCCTCTCTCTCGCTGCACCATCCAATAAGCTGCACGTCGTTGGTACGGCCTAAGTTCTGGAAGCAAATTAGTTATATCATCTTCAAGCATTGCATCCATCCTGAGTAGGAAATACACTAATAAGTTGGACAGATAGTAATTTCAGGCAGTAACGCACATAAAGAAAATATATAAAATCGCTCACTCACTTTGATGGCTTTATGGCTTCATAAAAAGCAGCAGCGTCAAACCTAGACTCTAAAGTTCTGGCTTCTGTCACAACCGATGACTCATTTTCCTTCACATCTACTTGTGTCCCATACCTAGTCTCGGACGTCATTACCTCTGGTCTCAACCACGACATGACATGAATCATACTCTTTTTCCATATCTGCCTAGTATTCTCAAGAAGCGAATCACAGGCATCAAAAGCCTGCTGAAGCAACTCAACTCTAACTCTAGGAGACAACAACAACCCCTGATCACCCGGCACAAGCCTCAAATTTAAAAACTTTATACTCGCTAAATGAGCAAGACCCGAAACCCCTTCACCTGGACCGTCAAAACTCGCAGACCAAATCACTTCCCCATCCCCATCATCACACACCTTGTTATCAACCAATTCCAAAGTTACATCACTCGAAGACAACACCGGCCAGTGACCAAGCTTAATCCGATCAACAAAACTAGTCACATTGCATAACCGAAACCGTAACAAACAATCCAAATCCTGGTCAATCTCACTGGAAACACCGTCCCTTAAACTAAAATTGGTTAAAACAACTTCAGCTATATCAAAGTGTTGCTGCCCCTGCTCCTCCAAAACTCGACTAATGTTGACATAATAAGGCTTATCAATAACTTCAACATTCTTCTTCTCCTTCTTCACTTGCTTTTTACCTGATTCTGCATCAGTCTCAATGATCAAAACACCAGAACGTTGTGGCTTGGATTGTTTTCTCCTCCCCATCACTACAAACCCTAAATTACAAACCGAAATCAAATTCATATACAACAACACAATACCAAAAAAATTATCAACTTTTGAGACACTCTAAAACGTTACAATTATACAATTCATCATATGAAAAAACAAAAACTTTAATTACAGTAAGAGAAGAAAGAAGATAAATTTCAAACCTGTGAGAATTGAAAAAAGAGAAATTGAATAAAAAACAGTGAAAATTCACGCGGCGGAGGAGAGTTACAGACCACCGCACCGCACGGTGTTTTACTGTTAAAAACGAACTCCGGTTTATCTGCAAATCCGAAACTCTTTGATTACACCGAAGCAGCGTGGTCAGTGAAATGACGATTATACCCTCGACTTATAACTAAAATAACGAAATTACCCTCATCTGAAAAAAGTCATTTTTACTTCTTGAGGAGCTTGATTGCGTTTTCAGCTTGAACGGCACAACACTGCGAAACCCTAATCTCAATTTCTGCTTCTTTTGGTGCTAAAGTTTGGAACTTTTTGAGAATTTGAGTAGAAGATTTAGAAGAGATGAACAGATCAAGGAGGAGTCTGAAACAAGCGGCGTCAGAGCCGGATTTCACGCTTGAGGAATGTCAGAGCATTGCTCAGGTAGTCTCTCTCAGAGGCTCCAATCAAATTGAGGTATTTTTGTGTATTTGGCTTAGCTTGTAATGTATGTAGTGATATAAAGATTTTGATTTGTTGTGTTTGTTTGAAGATAATGGATGCAAAAGGAGAGAATTCATTAGCATTGTTTCCTGGAAAATTTCGTGAGAGCATGTGGATCAAAAGAGGTAACACAACACACTCTAGTTAATGTTATGTATGAATTGTGGAGTTTGAGATGGTGTTTTTATGTTGTTGGTGTGTGTGCAGGAAGCTTTGTAGTGATTGACCATACAGGAAAAGAAAAGGCTCAAGAGTCTGGTAGCAAAGTTACGTCTATTGTCTGTAAAGTTCTCTTATTCGAGCAAGTCCGTCGTCTCCAGAAGTCTCCCGAATGGTAAAGCTTTTGTTTCTTCTCTTGCGTGCTAAGGATATCGAGTTTTATTCAACCATATGCTCATGTAAATTTAGACATGGTGAATGCAGGCCGGAAATATTCAGAGATGCTAAACCTGTTCTGGTTGACGAGAGCTCTCAAAAACCCGTCGCAGAGCAAGAAGAAGAAGAAGAAGAAGAAGAAGACGGTGAAGATGATGATGATGACATGCCTCCATTGGAAGCAAACACAAACAGAATGAGAATGTTTGGGATGCAGTGTGAACCACGAACAGAGTCAGAGTCAGAGTCAGATTCGGGTTCTGAATCCGATTCATAGAAAGCACCCCTGGTACATTCTTTTTTGCACGCCTCATCTTATTTATCAAGAGAGGGAAATTATAGTTGTAAGGTGTAGCTTCTTAAACAGTATGTAACCAACACAGAGCTGCTTAAAAGCAGAGTTTTGCTTTCTAATAAACGATTATTGCTTCTCAATCCCTTTATGCGGTTCTTGATAAGTCTTCATGAAGACTCGGAAGAGTGAGATTTATACAAAACGTTGTGGATTTCAAATGTTATGAAGACAATGTGAATATATAACAGTTAGAGGCTTAGAGCCATGTCTAAGATTGTTCAAGATAACACTACAAGTTTACAAGAATGCATCAAAGTTAGCAAAATCTCTTTGTGATGCTGACTTTGATTTGCAAATTACTCTTGGAAACCGTTTCGTTGAATGAATATGGACATGTGGAGACTATACTACAAGACTATACATTTAAGATTGTCTGAGTAGGAGATCTGCAGCTGCTGCTGTTTTCTTCTGTAGCTCCTCAGCATCTCCACCTACCAGCTTATCCATTTGCCTCCCATCCTTGAGGAACACTACCGTTGGAGTTGCTTCCACGTTCCATTCATTACTAAACTCCTGTTTTCCAATACATATTAACCCTCAAATTTGAGTCACTCAAAATGACTCGGAGCAGAAGTTTTTGGGTACTTACAGCAAGCTCTTCGACGTCTATGGTAACAAATATCATTGAGTTGTATGTGGACGCAAGCTCCTGGTATACTGGTGCTAATTTCCTACAAGGTAAACACCACGACGCCTTGAAGTTTACTACAAGCTGTTCCAATGTTACAGAGAATCAGATCATATCGAATTATTAGCAGAGGAAGAAACCATAGGGTGAAGAGCTTACAATCTTGCCATTACTGGTGGCTTCTGTCATCTTCTCCTCCCACTTCTCTATTCTAGTTATAGGATGAACCCTCCCTTTCAATAAGTAAGAACCTTTTGGGCCCCGAGCTTGAACCTTATTGTTGTTGTTGTTGTTGCAACAGCATATACATGACCACATCTGCTTAAAACACATGAGCTTATGTCATCATAATGAACATTGAAAGGGTTTCAACACCAATCTGCTAAAAGATTCAACATGATATTTCATGAAACTCGTCGATTCTGAGGGCACAGGTGTTACCTTTTTACAACAACTTTTTGTATAATGATTCCCCATTAACCTTTTTACACGATCATTACCCTAGCTTGGACCATTGCTCTCTGAATCAAAAACACAAACTCTATTTCTAATGATGGTAACATTTTGAATTAAAGCAATGATGATCTTATATATGGAAAGCAATTTAAAGAAAGAATTTACCTCTAGATCCTGCCAACTTCAGATTGTTCGTTTGTTTGCAACATAATCAAATTCAGCCTCAAAGCAAAGGAGAAAGAGATAAAAGCTGAGATTAAAGATAAAAAAAATGTCTGTGAAAAGATTCAGAAACATCAACAAGAATGATCCAGAAAACGTTCAAGTTAATTAAATGATGACCAAAACATCTATTTTTCTTGGATTACATGTTCTCCAATTGGAAGTTAGATTTACATAACTAATGGCTAAATTTGTATAACAGAAATTTGGCTTTATCTCCGTGGGCTATGTTGTGCATTTTATTATGCTTAAACCGGTAAAAATCGGAAAAGAAAGTTCTAAATGCTAAATCATAAAAATATAAACATTAAAAAGGTCAAGGTTAGGTGGTTCTAATAAACCTACGACCCCCTCCTTGCTTGGTCCGCCCAGGTTTCCGTGCTTTCAATGCTGCAAGTCTTTTCATTCTTTCATCTGATTCACGCTTCTCAAATGCTGCAAGTCTTGACATGATTTGATCATATCGATGCTTTTCTGAACTGTCTTCTCTTTTCCTTTTGAAATGTGCAGGTTCCTTGATTTGCACTAGACTTGGAACATAAGTACACCCGAATGCCGGACAGTATCCGTTGTCATCAGGTACTCCAAGTTCCAGTTTTATAGAGTATCCATTCTCTCCAATGATGCCAATTGTTTTGGGATCGTCTTCAGTAAAACCCATGACCACTTTCTTCTCTTGGTCAATGAAGAAATTGATACACATGCCAGGAATATATATGGGATGTACCGTTTCCACTGCCAAGAACTTGCTCCACGACACGTTTGTGGCCTCAATCTTAGTGCTAATCCATATCTCAACACGATAAGGATTTTCGTCGTTGAGCTGAAGTAAAACCGCAAGCTTCTCTTCTCTCACACAGGATAAAGTCACAAACCCGCTAAACGGCAGTGGAATAAGCGGTCCAAATATCTCTTTTGTAAAATCAAAACATATTATGTAATTGATGAGATCGTCATCCTCTGAGTTAGCACACCAGTAAGTGTTTCCCTGCATAGAAACACCATAAGAAGAAGATATTATAGACCAATGTGGAGTGGCGACATCAAGGGTTGTCCACAAACCAGAGTCCAAATCGAAGATTTCATAACAAGAAAAATGGTTCTCGGGATCGTAGCCGTAATAGTCTATAAACCTCAAGAATTTAAAGCTACGACCAGATTCCTTGTCCTCGTATCCGAGAGCATAACTGAATCTATCATCCCATCCGCCCGAGAGGTGGCAAAATCTAGGTTCGATAGACCTCTTTTGTCCGCAGAAAAAAGGATTCCAAACCAAAAACCTAGTACCCTCGTTCAAGATGCATAACAATAAACCCTCGCAATGAAAGATTTGAGATACCTTGACTTCTTTGTCAAGGCAAGTAAGCTTAGCTTTAGGTTGTGTAGATGGGTAATCATCAAAGTCGATGCTCAATGAATGAATATTGTCATCCAACAACACAATCTTCATCCCAGACTCTTGTTCTTCCCTTGCTGCTGCTTTACCAATGTGCATCTTCCTAAATCTCTCACTTCTGGATAAACTGTCCCACTCTTTACAAGTTGATCGTACTGTCCGAATAGATTTCAAGGGAACACTAGCCAGAATCTCCTCTATCAAATCCTTTGGAAGATTGGATATCGTTGTCTTCATTTTTGCTACTAGGGTGTCCCTTTGTTTTCACCTTTTGTTCCTTTGACTACTTGCGGTTGGGGTTATATATATATAACCCTAAGTCACGCTGGGCTAATAATGGGCTTCAGAATCTAGTCGGGCTTCACTCGCATAAAACCAATCTTGCATGAAGAATCAGTAATCACATATCAGTAACAGTACAACACTCTGATACAAGATAGCCAGAGAAATTTATTTGTCAAGAGTTAGCCCCAAAAAAACTGAGTTTAAAAATCCTCAATGAGTTGTGTTCATATCCTCATGAAGATGTGTAGAAACGTTTTTTCCAAGTTTTCTAGGGAAAGAAAAAATGACTTTAAGATCCATCTTTTTCAAGCTTCTCAGTCTCTTCACGGCGCTTTCTTTCAGCTTCTTGAAGTTCTCTTTCAGCATCTTCTTCCTCTTCGATTCTGTCAAGGTTCTCAAACTCCTTTGTTGCTGCCATGGCTTTCACAACGGGGTCTCTTAACTCAGAGATCAAACCACCACCGACTCTGTACCCTTCTTCATCGCCAATTAAAAATAACCGTTGGTCGGGACCAGATGCCATTGGAATATCCACAGCCAAAAGCTTCATGTCATACTGAACAAAACAGACATATGCACGATTATGAGATGTAAACTAAAACTCATGAGACATAATTATTAAATGAATGCACTTAAGAGACTAGACAGACCAATATGCAAATTCATCTAATATCAATATCCCCATGCTACCATCACAGTTTCTGACACCAGAATTTGGCAATCTGATAGGAACAAAGCTGTAAAACTATAATTCCTTTTTCGAACACCACACCAGAGAAATTGATTCATTAGAGACTCTCCGCTCAAAACCAAATGCCCCACCACACCTGAGACTATCAACACTCAAAACAATCTGCCGAACATCCTCATAAACTAGCCCTTACAACATGTCTTATCTGCTACGTTCAGTCCTGTAGATACCACAGACCTATAACAAAGAGTTCAGTTGATGAACTTCTTCAAAGCTTATCACAGTCCTAAAGACTTCTCCAACCTTATCACAATCCTAGACTACAATGCAAACAAACACAAAGGAAGGTCAAAAGGGAAAATGTGGAGTTGAGAAAGTGAAACCTGGCCTTTCTTCTTCTTAACTTCGACGCTAACAAGTCCTTTCATCTCAGAACCTTGAACAGGGAACAGGAGAAAGCACCGCTTGCTCCTGATTGTTGGCTTGAATTTCTTGAATGTTATGCCACCACCTGACATTACAATAGCTCGTAAATCTGATCCTGTAAGAGGAGCACCCATAACTTCTAGAATTTCAGCTGCCGTGTTGATCTTCCTCATGGTCATCCTGTAAACTTTATCGGGATTGATTGTGAACCTTGAGCGGAGGTATAATCCCTATTATTATAGAAAATGGAGATAGTTGTTAACAACAACACAGTATCATATAGCAGAGGCCAGTGGGTGTATTTTAGATAAACAAATACGCATTACCATGCATTCCTACAAGATATAAGACATTTAAATACCACCATATATGCAAGACCAACTTTAAAAGTATATCAGTTAATAAGCAGAATGTACACTATAGCTCTAGTCCTGTTGAACTCGAACCAATATCATTGCATATAACGAAAGCTTCACATCCATTCACTATCAACCACTATCCATATTTTGAAAAACTAGATAGAAACACATACACATTATCATGACTTCCTACTAGCTACAAGACATTAAAATATCACCCATGCAAGTAAAGGAATATCAATTTCCACGCAGAATGTACCTAAAGCTCTATTCTGGGTGAAATGAAACCAACATCATTCAATTACCAAAACCATAATTTGAGAACTACAGAGAAATTCCTCGATTTCATTTCCTCCAGGACAACTTCATGGTATTCTAAATCAACCACTGAAACATATCAGATTTGAGCACACAATATATCAACAAGAACCACAAAAACTTACTGAAAACGCTACAATAGCTGAGGAGAGAGCTAGAAACCCATACTTAGCCATACCCTCAGAGAGTCCAACAAAAATACTAGCAATCCCAAACATAATCCTCCAAAGAAAGATACAAACAAAAACTCCAACAGCTCCAAACACAAAAAGACTATTCTTTTTCCAAAAAGCCTCAATATGCAACCCAATAGCCTCACGGTATCTCGCAAAACCAGTACTAAAAGCCTTCACAGGCTTATCAACAACCTTCCTCGCAAAATTCCCAGAGCTCTTAGTAGAAACCAATCTAAACACCGTTGCAAAACCAACATTCTTACGATGCACCAAACCCAAAGCTTGCAACTTTGGATTGAGCTTGGGGGGAGAAGATAGAATCTGAGATAATCCAACATTTGTGGAAGTGGGTTTGGTGTGGAAACTGAACCTAGACTGAAACTGAGCAAACCCATTTGATGGAATGGGCGGAGGAGAAGATGATGGGTTTGATCGGGTTATTGTAACCGGGTTGACCCGACTGTAATGTGACCGGATAAATCCTTGAATTGCTCTGAAATCCGATGGTTTCACCATCCTTTGTAAATCGATCGGAGAGACTGGAAGAAGAGATCTTTGAATTACCTTGAAATGACGTCAATGGCGATCGGGTCGGGTCAATATAAACCGGGTCGGGTTATTCGATTTTGGTTTATCGGGTCATCTTGAAGGAAGTAAATGAGAGGAGAAACACAAAGGACCCACGAGTGGGAAAAGTTTTCAAGACTCCATGCCCAACACTATTCTGCTGGTCGGTTCGCAGTTTGACAGGTTGGCACTCGGACAGGGGGTAATATCGTCATTTTGAGTTATGTCTTTTTCTGATTGTAATTTTTCACTCAGAGAGAGAGAAAGTGTGGGTGAATTTTCGGATATCTGAATCGTGCGACATTGTTAAACTAAAGTAATTAATCGGTATTAGTAGAGCAAAATATTGTATGAAATTAATGTCATGAGCCCAAAGTTTGTTTGTATAGTTTAGAACCATATATAGAACAACTTTTTATGGCATAATTTGTGAATAGTTTAATAATAAGATTCACTAGCACAAGAATCAATCTCTGATTTTTATATTTGAGATTAGTAATTGATTAATTAACATGGATATTCTGTAATTCTAGTAAAAGTCTTTTTCCATTACACGCAACTCTCATTTAGTCAAATGCTTTGCATGTTCGAATGGAATAAACTCGTGATGGTGTTTTCTATCAATTTTTTTGGAGCTCGTGAAAATGATGACTACATCAGAGGATTGGTATGCGTTTGCGATATTTATGGATGAACTGTAAAGATTATGACTTATTTCACAAGACTTTTATAATCTTATATTTCTCGTGATTTAAACTCCATAACGAATATTTTGACAAGCAAATATAAATTTGATTGATATTAGTTTTGTTAGTAATGTATCCGGTTTTAGTTTTCGAATTTCTTTAAATTTTAAATGATGTTGATAAAAAAAAACATCTGTAATAAATCTAACTAAGTGTAGAAAAGGTTAAGAAACAAACTGATGAGACGACATAAGATTCCACAAGACCTAATAATTTTCCTTTTCTTTTTCTTGTCAACAAACATAATAATTCTTTTACAAGAAAACAATTGTTTTAAAGTCACATATAAATATGCAAAAAAATACATTATATTGTATTACTCCACGCATACTGAAGTAATCTCTCACGAGATTCTTCGTAATTAATACTTGAGATCTCTTTCACTAAGAGGAATTTGTGTTCACGAGCTTGTGAGATTCTTGAATGCATAAAGACAACGATAATACTTATTTCTTGGAACCAAGTATAAATATTAAACTAATCATCCCTGAGTGTACATTAATGTGATTTTGTAGCAGCTACTATACTATTTATATTTGGTCGTAAATAAATAAACAAACAAACAGACTTAATTATCAGAAAAACATTATCTAAATTCTCAAGCTCTTCCCACCGCTTGATCCTTAAAGAAAACCAAAGAAACCTTAAAAAGCTAGCTGATGAGTGATGATGAACCTCTCTTAATACCTCTCTCCCATCAAAACTAATGCTAAACAAAACCTCATGAAACACACAACACAACAGTTAGCTTAATACCTCTCTCCCATCAAAGTCACCATCTTTCTTTCTCTCTCTCTCATGTAAGAAGATATGGTGAGATATGAAGAAACAGTTAGCTTTCCCTCACTCCCATGATGACAATGACCCAACATATCATATCACCACCATCATCATCATAATTCATCATTCACCATCTCTTTTTGTTTGTTTTTTTTTTTTTTTTTTTTTTTAAGTTTTAA
>OVAP01000489.1:24539-35033 GCA_900406295.1 Aurinia saxatilis
TTTTTTTTTTTTTTTTTTTTTTTTTGAAGTTTGAACCACCACTTGCAAATACCTAGTTGCTAGTTGTTACATCCATCTAGCTACTTCTAGTTTTTCTATAAATTACTGACCTTCACTTATAGTTACAATACTCCTAGACTGAGAGATTTCAAAAGGAGAGCTAGCTAGGGTTTTCAGATATAGCTCCCAATTAAAGTCTAAGCTGGTGAAACCTCAAGATCCATGTAAGAGTTTTCTCTTATCTTATCATCATCATCATCTACCATTTATACTTTTTATTTGCTTGAGATCTAATCTCTTAATTTTTTCGATTTCCTGTTCTAGGGTTTTCTTTACCTTGTCTGATGATCTTCTGTTACCATTTGAAACTTACTTCAGTTCAGATCTTGTCTCTTGTTATACTGCCCTCTCCAAAAAAATAATAAAAAATAGTAAGAAGATAAGACTTTCATTTCTGGTTTTAGGGTTTTTATTTTTTTCTTTGTCTAATTCAAGAATGATTTGTTTCATGATCTTCTGTTATTTGATAGAAAATCATTACCATTTGGTTTCAGTTTCTCCTTGCCTTATGATCTTTATTAGCACTTGCTTTTAATGGCATATGATATGCAATTATGCATGATTGATGAAGAAACATTTTTTTTTTTTGGCCAACGATTGATGAAGAAACTTTTTTCTTGTTTACCCCTAATTGAAAAAAAATCAGTATCCTCTCTCTGATTTTAGACTCCGATCTCTTCCACAAACCCTCCAGAAACTGAGGATCTCTTGTGAAAAATTGAATATCTCTTGGTCCAAAGCTTGTATTTTCCGAGTGGTCAAACCAAATTGTGCTTTTTATTTTTCTTATCTTTCCATTATTTTATTGTTTCATGATCTTGCAATGACTATGGTGGAATCTTTTCACACATGTTTTGGACTTGTCTGCTTAATTATAGATATATTTTGCTTTAGATATCTCAAGTGGTTATTATTAATGTTGTTGTTATTTCGAAGACTGTTCATCTGCACAGGGCTTACATCACTCAAAAACCAATTTCAATCAATTTTTTTAGGAAAAGAAAAAGAAAAAACATATATAATATGTTTTTATGATTTCAATGTTTTGATGAACAGTTCGTCCTTTGTCTCTCTCTTGTTAGCCTCTTCTTGAGTCTTGACAAGACCCATCACTGGTCTTACTTGTACAGTAAAGCTTGCTTCTTGTGAAGTTTCAATAAGAACACTCATCAGCATCCAAAACCTTGTAAGTTAACTCACATGTATATATATAGTTACTGCTGATGCATTTACAAGTAACACATGCAATAACATGTCAAACTAAATGTTCAAATATAAGTACATAGCTAGGAAGGTGTTTTGGTCACATTTGTCTTGTTGTCGATGGCCTATATATTATAGCTTTTATAAGTATTAAGTGCATGTGTTTGAGTCTATATATATGTATGTGGAATCAACTTACTTTTCATAAGTATGATTAGAGAAGTGGATAGAGAATAGGATTAGAAGGAGATTCTTTCAGTCCAGCCATGGATAGGAAAAAGAAGAGGGTAGAAATATCTGCCGACTCATCCATCCAAACACTCTTGGTAGAAAAGAAAAACAAAACCATAGTGACTGTGTGAATGATGCGGGAGATATTTTTCATCCTTCTTTATCTGTGTTTGGACTGAAGGGAGCTCCTTCTTTTTCTACTTTCTTTTGTTATTGGATATTGTTGTTCAAAGTGACTTAAAATTGGATATTGTTGTTTAAAGTGACTTAAAATCTCTGATGAACTAGTAAATCTTACAAAATAAAAATTTCCTAGTTCACTTAATTTTAGTTGTATCAGGTTCTTATGCCCATATTATCGGTTTTTATGCCCATATTATCGGTTTGTGAATATTGAATACATGAAAGTATTTAATGAATTAGCTAGGAAATCGAAAATTTCTAATTCATTTAATCTTAGTTGTATCATGTATTCTTTATCCACAAAAGATCTAGACAAAGAATGTTTTATTCAGTTTTGATTATGTCTAATTTTTAACTAATTTGTTCATAATTTTCATCCAAATTTTCAACAGACTCGGATTTGCATTTTGTAAGTCGTCGAGCCTTATCTCTTAATGAATCTAGTAGAGGACATATATATTCATATGATTTAGAATTTTAGTCACATTCAAAATGCTGAACAATCTAGTCACTATTCACTAGGGTTGCATTCAAAGGTGTATGTAGTCATATCTACAAGCTTTCTTTGATGTATGTATACATTCTGGGTGTATCTTCGGTTATGACTATGAGATACAATAAAGATAGTCTATATCAGATACTACTTTTTTTTGTTTTGGGAAATGAAATGACGTACTGTATGTGGTAACATTTTTTCGCCCTATATTGTTTTATGTTATTCAAAGTAAGACAGACTTTTGTGTACTTGTATTTTGTATCTATTCCCAATAATTGAAATTGGAGCCAACAGCCATAAATGGTTCACAATTTCACATTATCGTCCTTTCGGTTTGGGAAAAAAAAAAAAACAATAAAGTATTCAATCATATATTTTAAAGCTTTTTTAAAAAAAATTATAAGTCTTAGATTTCAACCTTTTCATCTTGGACAGTACTATGGAAGATTTATATATATACACCTCAGTCTCGAGATTAAATTAAAGGATTCCAAGCAAAGCCCAAACTTGACTCGAGTATAACTAATAGTGTTAAAATGACAATATTTAGCCACATTAATTGATAACCTATAGTGCAAATTTATCTTTAATTAATGAAGACTTACTAGCAAAATTAACTAGCTAGTTCACAATCTCGGCGGATGAATGCTACTCGCGGCAACTTCTCCTTTCAGCTGTGGCGGCTAGCGATTAGGACAAGGCTTCGCCGAGGTGAATCTCTCCTTATCCAGACTGGTGAAGATATATATATCTAGGGTTTCTTCAATCATAGTCTTAAAATGCCAAAACGTGACTAAATGTCGAAATGTTACATTATGATCAAATATCCGGTCGACGATAGAATATAAAAACTTGATACCATTTGGATTTATATGATTATTATTATAACCAAGTATATAAACTAAATATAGACCTCGTGCACGATCTTGAGCTAGTATTTAATATTCTCTTCATATATAGCTACGTATTGTGTGGCTCATGTTTTGTCTGCAATAATGCACATAAAAGGAACGCAGCAAGTAGATATATATCTTAAAGAAAAAATGCGTTATGATGACAATAAAATTAAACTTTATACATGGATATTAAGACTTTAGAACTTAGTTTATTTGAGGCCGGTGGTTACCGACAAAAAATGTTTCATCTTTTTACGAGTAGCCAAAAAAATAGTTTCAATTTCCCGAAACCCATTATTTTGTTTTAAGCTTCATGTACATTAATTGAGACCTTTTTTGCATGTTAATAGTAATAATATTCCCAACTTCTTTGTGAATGGTGCTCCCAAAAGTACAATTTAATTACTACAAATATTTGTTTTCATATATATGATTTGTGATGATGCAAGAATAAAATAACTCTAATCGATAATAATTTAAATGTTTCACCAAGTGGGTCTTGGTTTTACCACATACATGTTTTATGCTTTCAGTAATGCATTTGAAGCTATATATACATATACATTAATGTGTCTTACGTATCTGGACTATTCTTGGATTGGCGCTTCCTAAACCGTTCTACAAATTGAGATTCTTTGGATTATTTCTAGTTCAATTCTTGATTGAAAAAAAGAAAGTGTATGAATTTTGGTTTTGAACTCTCTGCGTATTAATCATAAATAAATAAAAAATGCTCTAATAATATGATAAAAAGATGATTGGAGAAAAGGTTAGAAGATGAAATACAAGAAAAGAAATATGTCGACATTCGTTAACAACTTGCCACTTTAATAATGAGTAGGTTTGCAAAAAATAGGACTATGTATGGTGAAATTAACAACCCAAAAGAAACATTATCATGAGATTAATATAAACTTTAACTCAAACAGAATCAAGTGATAATTGATCCATGTCTCCCTCTCTTGGGAAGAGAGTTTTTTTAAAATCTTTTATTGTTTGGTGGACATTGAACAAAGTGAGTGTATTGATTGGGGTAACCAAAACACTTTTTTCCAAATATGGATTGGTTTGTCTCCAAAAGTAATATTCCATTTTTGGTATAAACATCCCATTTTCACTCAAAATGCAACCAGAACGCTAATCACTTCATGTTCTTAGCTTTCTTTCTTTTTTTACAACCTTTATTTTATGTACTTACTCCTTAGTGTAGTAAATCATATAATACTGTAAAATAAATTATAATGAAAACTTCACAACATATAATAATGAAAAATTATAATGTTTTATCTCAATTTTAGATGATAATATTATTTCAAGACTTCATAGATTGAATACATCTATAAGATTGTAGCAATGACCTAAATTAGTTGTTCAAACCAGCCTAATCTTAGAAGTGTACTTATTTAGCTCAAATCCAAATTTAAATTATATTGTTAAATTCTGTCTACATATTGTTCCTAAATATGTTGTGACTCCATTATTAAGTATCAACATTCCAATAAAAAACTTTAATAAAATCTAATAGTTTAATTGTTTTAAAAACATTACATTTTACATTTCAGTAAATATGAGATTAAACAAAGGAAAGTTGTCACATTATTGCCGTGTTTGATAGTCAGATGGAGTTACAAAAAAAAAATTGAATAATTTGTTTTCAGCATTCACTAGTGGTAAATCCTATTCACATTCGTAATGATTCACTCTGGTGTTAGAAAAAAATGATTGAAATTGAATTGAAAGTTCAGATAATTTTATGAGATTAACCAAACCATACTCTACATTTTAAGAAAATAATAATAATAAAAACGGCACTAAGATTCCCTCAACCAAAATGAAAATGACTTCTTTTTGGTTTAAACGGCACTCAATTCAATTTCTAGGTGATGGTAGTTAAAAGGGGCCAGTAGCTCACAGCCCACTTAGTCACAAAATTAGCCCATTACTGTTTTTCTCTTAACCGACTAAAACCCGAAGTAACAAATTTTTGGAATTTGGACGAAGATAGACGAAGGAAAGGTCCTTGAGGAAAAAAATCAGCAAACTCTTGAAGGAGATTGTTCTTCATTGAAACCATTCCAACATTTTACATCGTAGATCTCGTCTTGTTCACTCGTAGACGTTGATTCGTTTATGTTTGGTGAGGATCAGTTTTTTTGAATCAAAAGATCCTGTTTTGATTTTTTTGTGTTCTGTCTTAATTGTTTGATCTGGATATTCACTACTGTGAAATAGTGTTCGTAGTGATTGGTAATGGATTTTTTTGAATTCGATAATTTAGGAGTTGTGTTCTGCAAAATTAAAATTTTTGAGGTTGATGAAGTTTGATCATGGTGACTACGAGACTATGAAATTTAAATTTTATCAAAATGTTTGACATAATGAAGTATTTGATGTTACTCAGACTTCTGAAAGGTTTTTTTTTATCTGTTCTTGCTTTTGCATTGTAGTTATATGCATATGACGATTTCGTTAGATTGTGTTTCGCTTGTGCTTTTCTTGTTGCATTGTGTTTTAAACTGGTTTTGATTGGAGCTGTGGATATACGATGAGGCTTTGTCATGGATTGAGATTTGAAATTTACAATCTTTCAGGTCAAGTGTTTCGTTTTTCCAAGGTTGGGATCAGACCAAGTTTCTACTGAATGTGTGAGTGTATCTTGATATCGCAAGCTTCAATTCTGCTTATAATCCAGGGTTATGGTTTTTGACATGAAAGTAGTGTAGCATTTTAGTAATTCCAGAATATGAGGTCAATTGTTTCAAGGCAACCAGGTGGTTATGGGGGCCATGACTCTCGCGGTAACAGCAGTTCTGGTTCTTATGCGCTTCCAGAAACGGAGCCTAATGAGAACAATGAAGCAGAGTTGGTTTCTGTGTCCTGGAATCAGGATTCCAGTTGTTTTGCTGCTGGAACGAGTCATGGTTTTCGTATATATAACTGCGAACCTTTCAAGGAAACGTTCAGGCGTGAGCTAAAGGATGGAGGGTTTAAAATTGTAGAGATGCTATTCAGAAGCAATATCTTGGCACTTGTTGGTAGTGGACCTGAATCTCAGTACCCTTCAAACAAAGTATTGATTTGGGATGATCATCAGAGCCGTTGCATCAGTGAATTTGCATTTAGGTCTGAAATTCGTGCAGTGAAACTAAGAAGGGATCGGATTGTTGTTGTTCTTGAACATAAGATATATGTTTACAATTTTATGGACCTAAGACTTCTTCATCAGATTGAAACTCAAGCAAATCCAAGAGGATTGTGTTGCTTGTCTCATCATTCAAATACATCTGTGCTGGCTTGTCCTGATCTTCATCGAGGAGAGGTTCGAATTGAACACTTTGGGCTTAACATGGTACAAACCATAAATGCTCATGACTCCAGTATTGCGTGCATGACCTTGACATTGGATGGTTTGTTGCTCGCAACTGCCAGTATAAAGGGCACTCTAATTAGAATCTTCAACACAATGGACGGAACTCGTTTGCAAGAGGTAGAGTGAATATGAAATACTGATATCTCCTTTTTGAATGGTTTGTCCTATGAGTAAGTATTGATTGTTACATAATGTTCCAAAATCTGATAGATAAGTGTTGAACAGTTACTTCTTTTCTGGCCTATGAGTTTCACTGATAAACCTGCTTTGTGAATTTCCAGTATCCACTTTCTCTGTTAAAAAGCCTTACGAAATAGGTTGATAGAATCTTATTACGAAGCAGATGCCATTTTGATTCTCATTACTTATGCTTGGCGATTCAATGTTGTTTCTTTACAGGTACGAAGAGGAGTGGACAGAGCAGATATTTTTAGCATTGCACTTTCACCAAACGTGCAATGGCTGGCAGTATCAAGCGACAAGGGGACTGTACACATTTTCTCTCTTAGAGTTAGGGTGGTTGGGGACGATTCTTATTCTACTGAAAATGCAGCTCTTCTGACACAACAAACTTACTGTAATTCTGAGCAGGGCCTTGTTTCTCCAACCATTGGTACCAATCCGGGCTCATCATTGTCCTTCATGAGAGGTAAGCAAAAATTAAGTGTCCCATGATGCCTTGCTTCTTTTTAGAGTTGCTTATGGAACATAAGGAAAAGGCATTATATCTGTGTATCACAATTGATACAAGACGTTTTTATCCTTTTCATGAAATTGGAAAGAAAAGCTTTTCTGATTCCTTAAGACTAAATTGGTGGGAACATTGACTACTAGGTCTAAGTCCAAAAGATCGATACATTATGCTTTTATCTTTTAGTTATCAGTTTCGCTTTCTTGCCCCCTAAAATGTAGAAATGGGAAAATTGGGTATTGGAATGCTAATATGAAACTTTGACACACCTTTTTCTTACCTAACATGTACACTCTTGTTGCAGGTGTTTTACCAAAGTATTTCAGCTCTGAATGGTCATTTGCACAGTTTCATGTATCAGAAGTTACACAATACTTCGCAGCATTTGGCACTCACAACACTGTTGCTATTATCGGCATGGATGGAAGGTAAGCCTATCCTGATTCTCTTCGCTTATTTTGTTCTTCCATCACAAAACAAGGCAACTTTTCTAGTTGTGCATATGTAATCACCCCCTCAGATCTCCACTCAAGTGTGTTCTCTTGTGCTTGCAGTTTTTACCGATGCAACTTTGATCCCGTTAATGGAGGTGAGATGGGGCAGCTGGAATATATTCATTTTCTGAAGACAAACAACCGCCTGTGATAAGTCAGACTCATGGTCCGTCACTCCTCTAAGCCTCTGTACACAACCATGTCTATGTAAATAGATTTGGTGAGACTGCATAAGAGTTCATTCAATGCACATTACTACTTTGAGTGAAGGACCTGCATTATTGATTGCGACTGTATATAGCTACATAGCAAGGTTCACCCACAACAGTTCTGCTTATAAACATTTTGTTATGTAAATCTTTAAATAACATCATAGAAAAAGTAATAACAATTGAAAATACAGTTTGATCGAATCTCTGGAACACCAAAGCCTTCATATGATTTTTGTTCCTTGAATTAGAGGGATCTCTTACCAAATCAAAGACAAATAATCAAACATTATGTGTATCTTGAATTAGAGATCTCTTACAATATCAAACACGAATAATCTACACTATTTCTGATAATCTCACAAGTCACAATGCAGACACATATCGTATCGAGCTGTTCCTGCATCATATTATTATTCAGGGCTCACGAGTGTGATCAAAATGGTGGATCAATGGAAATGTTGGAGAGATTTGGGAGAGGTAAGCTCGTAGGTAAGTCGAATCCTCCAGACAAAAACTCGCCGCCATAATAAGCTGCAGCAGCTCCAACTATTGCACCAGCTCCCATTCCCATTCCAGCAAACCCTGTTCCAGGCCTTGCATGTCCTCTTCCCCCTCCTCCTAGTGCTCCACCAGCTGATGATGATGCAATGTTCACAACGTTCTCTGATCTCGAAAGAAATGTAGGCAAGTAGCCTGCATTCGAAGGTGGTGGTGGCTGCTGCTGCATCGGTGGAGGATAATATGGTTGTTGCATTTGCCGGTTAGTGTTATTCATTGGTGGAGGATAGTAAGGTTGTTGCATGTGCGGATTGGTGTTATTCATTGGTGGAGGAGGATAGTAAGGTTGGTGCGTTTTCGGGTTGGTGTTATTCACTGGCGGTTCAGGCATCGAGGAGCGGTGATTATCTGGCGGAATAGCGAATGGGTTTGAACCGTTAAACTTGTTCATCGAAGCAAATGGGTCCTGCGATGAACCAGCCATGTAACTTTGTCCTGAAGCATTATAGTCCGAGTTGTTCGAAAGCATTACTCCTCCAATATCTCCTGCGCAAGAGAACACAAGAAGTGTGAGTTCTCTCTTTCACACAAACCCATCTCAAAACCAAAGTGCAAGTTCAAGAATTGAGCTAATGCAACACCAAAGTTGATTACTTTCTGCATATTGATTCCACTAGACACATAATCACATTTACATGTCGATATGAATAAAGATTCAGAGAGACATTACCAGTAAAACCTCCAAGATCCTCTCCTTGTGCACATATACGAATCGAGACATCAACAAAACCCTGAGGCTTACTCGAATTCGTCTTCCTAAGCTGATAACTTCCAGTTTCTTCAACAACAGACTTCGAAGAACTCTGTTTCTTATACTTAACCAAAAACTCCTTCAAGGAAACAGTAGCAGAGCCATGAAGCTTCTTCCTTAAGAAGATTGGTTCTCTACTATAAACCTCAACGTGCAAAGCCGATTTGGAATCTTGAATCTTCGAATCATCGACTAAAGTAGCAAACTTTGTTCCCCAAGCAGGATTGTCTGATCTTGAAGCATCTATTGATGTACAGTACTTGTCTTCTGGATCGATCCACCCAACTGCGTACCATTGGTGTTTCAGTAAAGAAGATCCGAGTCCGATTCCGACACGAAGCCCTCGAGCTGATATCAAACAGATTTCAATTAGGATTTTCCCCATTGATTTGGGTTACGAGAAGACACAAGTTTGCAACTTTATTGTAAGAATGAAAGAGAAGAACAAAAATTTCGGACCCAGGCATAAAAGTAGATAAATGTTCTGTCTTTTTCGTTTTATTTCATAGAAAATGTTAAAAAAATTTATTAGTTTATTATAGTTTTTGAATCTCTACTTTATCTATGGTCTATATATGTCCATATTCACAAAAGTTTTTTTTTTTTTGTTGACATTTGTATAATTTTGCGTCAATGCAGAATCCAAACCGAAACAGAAGCAAAACTGATTTTTGTTAATAGTATCATCAGTATGGAGATCACAATACTCAATAGTAACCCCAACTTACAATCTTTGTATATGTAGTGAATGATATTGAAAATTGCATTACTTATAATTTGATAACAATGCAGTGAATAACTTATAGTAAACTTAGTCATGGAACAAACTAGCTGGGGCAAATGTTTTAATCGGAAGCAACTAAACAATGCAAAAACCGACAGATATAGGGGACGGTGGCAACAACACCGGACCATTCAATGGTCCCGAGAACTCCATCTCCAACCCGATCCAACGCAATCATCTCACACCAAATCTTCTCCATCTTTTTGGTTCTAGTACCCTGATTTCTTTCCCTCCAGAAAATGGCAAGCTTCCCATAGTATTCCACCATCACAGAAGTATACAACTTTAAACCAAGAGTCTGCACATCACCACTAACCACTCTCCATACACTTAGGGCATCTCCAACCCAACACTAAATCCTACACCAAATCCTATTTTAATGCAAAATCATCTCCAACCCAACACTATATTGGACACTAAAATAGTGCAAATCACTTTTTTGCACTACATCCAGTGCAAAAATTTAGTGTTGCACTATTTTACTGCTGAACTTTTTTATTTATAAAAAGGTCATCCATATTTCAAAATCTTTTATTATAAATTTCAAAATATATTTTAAATGCAT
>OVAP01000490.1:0-34849 GCA_900406295.1 Aurinia saxatilis
TATATATATATATATATATATACTTATTTATAAACACATTATATTATTTACCCCTTAAATTGGCTCTAATTTTTTTAACAAACATTAAATATATTATATTGATATTTGTATCCTTTAATTTGTCTTAATTTTATTAAAATCATAACACTTATATACTTATTTACATTTTCTTTGAAATGATATTTTACAAGATAGTGCAATGATTAAGTAACCTCGTCTTATCGAGATTCCATGATTCAGTTATTTTTTGAAGTAGTTTACTAGTGTAAATGAAATGGCAAATTTATAATGTGGTCAAACTATTCAGATTCAATTCTTTTATGTGGTAAAAATACTCAAATTTCGTGTGTATTATTAACCCACCGAATTTTCGGAATTTTAATAATTTTTTATATGATCTCTAACTGTGTTCAAGGTAATAAGACATTTATATCATTTGGTAATTTTGGAAAAATTCTCAATTATCGTGTGTATTAACCTACCGAATTTATGGATATTTCGATTTTTTGTTTGTTTGTATGATCTCTAAGGGTGTCCAAAATATTAAGGCATGTTTATCATTCATCAACACACAAAATTAAAGATATTTATACTTTTTTTGTATGATCTCTAACAATACCAAAATATTCAGGCATTTATATGATTCCGTAATTTTTTGAAAAATACTCAATGTTTATGTGTATTAACCCACCGAGTTAAAGGACTTTTTTACATCTTTTGTATGATCTCTAACATTGTTAAATAATTAAGTCATTGATATCACTCAGTAATTTTAGAATATACTCAAATTTCATGTCTATTAACCAACCGAATTTAAGGTTTTTTCAACTTCTTTTTGTATGATCTCTAACAGTGTCTAAAATATAAACGCATTGATATCATTCGGTAATATCGAAAAATACTCAACTTTCGTGTGTATTAACCCACCAAATTTAAAGATTTTTCAACCTTTTTTGTATGATATCAAATGGCGTCCAATATATAACTGCTTTTATATCATTCGGTAATTTTTAAAACTACTCAACTTTCGTGCGTATTAACCCACAAATTTTTTTAACCTTTTTCAATAATCTCTAAGAATGCCAACATATTAAGTCTTTATAGCATTCGTTTATTTTGGAAAAATACTCAATTTTTGTTTGTATTAAACCATCGAGTTTGAGGTTTTTTTTTTTGTATGATCTCTAACAATGCCAAAATACTAAGGCATTAGTATAGTTCAGTAAGTTTTGAAAAATTATCAACTTATGTGCGTATTAACTCATCGAGTTTAAGGATTTTGGACCTTCTTATGATTTCTAGCAATTTCCAATATAGCAAGGCATTGATATCATTTAGTATTTTTGAAAATACTCAATTTTCTTGTGTTTTAACCCACTGAGTTTAAGAATATTTTTAATTTTTATTTTAATCTCTAACGGTGTCCAACATATTATGCCATTGATAACATTCGGTAATTTCTGAAAATACACAACTTTCGTGTGTATTAACCCACCGCATTTTAAGGATTTTCGACTTTTTGTATGATCTCAAATGGTGTCCAAAATATTTTGGCACTGATGTCATTTAGTATGTTTGAAAAAATACTCAACTTTCATGTGTATTAACTTATCAACTTTTAGTATTTTTAACAATTTCCAAATTATTAAGGCACTGTATCATTCGGTAATTTTAGAAATTTTCCCAACTTTTGTGTGTATTAACCCACCGAAATTAAGAATTTTTGAAAAAAAATTGAATGATCTCAAACCATGTCCAAAATATTAATGCATAATTTGGTAATTTTGTAAAAGTAGTTAACTTTTGTGTGTATTAGCCCGCAAAATTTAAGGATTTTTAGACCTTTTAAAAATGATCTCTAACAATGCTAACATATTAAGGAATTTATATCATTCCGTGATTTTGAAAAAAACATTCAACTTTTGGGTGTATTAAACCACCGAGTTTAAGGATTTTTGACTTTTTTTTATATGATGTCTTTTTTTATCATATGGAAATTTAATACTATTAAAAATTCTTTTTGAATAATTTGAATGAAATGCTTTACGAACAACTCCACCATTCAGCTCTCCTCGCAATATTTTTAAATACATTATATTATTTTCTATTTAAGTTAGCTCTAATTTTAATTTGATATTTGTTATTATCCTCTAATTTCTCTTAATTTTATTATAATTATAACACTTATACTTATTTATGTTATCTTTGAAATGATATTTTTTATCTTTGAAATGATATTTTACAAGATATTGGAAGTCGATAATTAAGTAATTTTCTTTTCAAGATTCTACAATTCATTTATGTTTTGAAATAGCAGACTTCTGTAACTGAAATGGCAAATTTATAATGTAGAACTAATCAGTCTTGATACAAGCAGACATTGTAAGAAGTAAAGTAACAATCCGCAACAACAACCAAGAAAAACAGCCAGAGGCTGCTACATATTGGTAGCTTGATTAAGTGAGAAAGATGCTGCAAGAGTTTTTTTTTTTTAATTTCTGATTTGCCTTGGTAGTCTTTCAATTTCATCGGGATATATTCTGTGGTTTTTTAATTTATAAAAAATGTATTTTGTGGTTTCATTTTGCTTAAAGTATATTCATCTCAACAACAATATCTTTTTCATGTTTTGTGAATCATGCATAAACATGTATATTATAATAAACTCTAGACAAATCTTTTTTTTCAATACATCAATTACTCACTTTTGTCGAAGAAAAGTTGGAGTTCATGATGCCATAGAGTTAAATACATCAATCTTTTTTTTCAATACATCAATTACTCACTTTTTTCAATACATCAAGTAATCACGTTGTCGTTTCATTGATGCCAAATACATTTTTTCATGAATTTCTTGGTTCGACCATCGCAGCCTGCAACTCTCACAGTACTTCCTTTGAGTTGTCTCATCATCGCCTCTCCGTGAAACCAAATGTCTTTCGTAGTCTCTCTTCGGAAAGTTTCCATCTCATGTATTGTATCTGACATCCGAAGTTTGATTACAGAAAACAAAATCATGAAACCCTTTGGTTTTGTTTCGCCTCCAAAACACAATGAGATCATCCCATATATATATTTTTTTGCTTTATGATTTTCTTCCTTTGCAGCTTTGGATGAAAATCCGATTCCTCTATCTCGCTGTTCATGATGAAAGTAATCCACAAGTCCTTGACGGTATAGAGCTTTAGGGCTCCATACTCTAGACATTTTGAAAAGTTGTTAGAGCGCTTATAAGACCATATAAAACTATGAACTGAAAATGGAGAAGGGCGACGAAGAACATAACGATTGTTGCAAAAACATTTAAACGACTTTGAAACTTGTTGGAGATTATTTATTTCTGATGGAAAAGACGAAGAACACGCTTCTCGTTCTTTCAAGAGATCTCACAAAACATCAGTTTCTCAAAACATGATTTCTTGTTCTTTCAAGACATCTCGCAAAACACCAATTTATCTTTATTCTCTTCCTGTCGATCTTCTCGTAGAGATCTCTTCATGTGTCGGACCTTCTCCCTCCTTTCCATCAGAAATAAATAATCTACAACAAGTTTCAAAATCGTTTCAACGTTTTTGCAACGATCGTTACATTCTTCGTCGACTTTCTCCATTTGCAGTTCATATTTTTATATGGTCTTACAAGCGCCCTAGCTAACAAGTTTTCAAAATGTTTAGAAAGTGGCAACCCTAAATCTCTATACCGTCAAGGACTTGTGGATTACTTTCATCATGAACAACGAGATAGAGGAATCGGATTTTCATCCAAAGCTGCAAAGGAACGAAATCATAAAGCAAAATATTTTTATGGGATGATCTCGTTGCGTTTTGGAGACGAAACAAACCAAAAGAGTTTCAAGATTTTGTCTTCTATAATCAAATTTTGGATGTCAGATACAATGCAGGAGATGAAAAATTTTTCGAAGAGAGACTACAAAAGACATTTTGTTTCGCGGAGAGGCGATTTGAGACAACTCAAAGGAAGCTATGTTCATGAGAGTTGCAACTGTGATGGTCGAACCGAGAAGTACATGAAAAAGTGTATTTGGCATCAACTCACCGATGACATGATTACTTCTTCTGCTTGTGATATTTGTCTATGGCGTCATGAAATCCAACTTTTCTTCGACAAAAGTGAGTAATATATTGATGTATTGAATACAAAAAGAATTGTCTTAAGTTTATTATCATATACATGTTTATGTATGATTTGCAAAACATTAAAAAAAATTGTTGTTGAGATGAAAATATTTTAAACAAAATGAAACCACTTTTTATTTTTAAAATAAAAACCACATAATTGTTCCTGATGAAATTGAGAGACTACCGAGGCAAACAAAACTTTTTTATAAAAATAAAAAAACTATCGGAGCATCTTACTCACGTAATTAATCTACCAATTGGTGTGTCAGACTCTTTTTTTCTTTGTTGTTGTTGCTGGTTGTTACTATACTTCTTACAATGTCCGCTTGTATCAAGACTGAATGGTTCCACATTACCACTTTTGGATCGATAATTAATTTATTATACCTGTTTGGGCTTAATGGGTTTGGATATCATGTTAAGTTTCATGAGATTCCACTTAAAACAAATTAGAGATTAGTGAATAAACGCAATTTACTTATAAATTACAAAGGATCCCTCCAACTTCCGATATGGGATATATTCCCTAATAACATGAACTAGCATATATATATATATATATATCGGAAACCTAATTATTTTTCTGAATATCAATATTTTTATCACGAGAGTTATTTAATTATTTTTTAGGAAGATATTACGGAGTTTATTTGATATTAAATTTTGGTCTCGTTCAGACAAAAATTATTGGTTAATATGAGAAAGAGAAATAGATCTGAAATAAAATAATATCAAATATTTCTATTAAGTAAAAGTGTTTTGAGGGCAACAAAAATATGTTCAAAAGGAAGATCTTATGCATTTGGAAATATCATACATACAACAACAAAATCTATATGGTCTCACACCCTCCATTCTATCATTTATTCTTGCCCTACAACATGCAAAAGAATTAGACTTCTCGAGTAGAACTACTATATGATACATTGTTTCCCATAGATGGAGCAGCCCCTAGTACTCATTTCGACCTATATATAGCATCAAAGATAGCCAAAATCACTACTAATATTTTAAAATCCATGCATCAACGTGAGGTTTATACCCTATGGATGTGTAGAAGTTTGAATTGATAAGAGGGAATGTGTGTAATTAAATTTTCTTCCACAGTGTGTTTTATGATTAAATTTGATGATCATTGATTATTGCAATTTAAGGTTACGAAGATGAAACGCTGACTACTAATCCTTATTTAGCAACACGTCATTATATCATAATTTTCTAGACGGATTAAAGGTAATTACCACAGTCTATGGATACCTAGACTGATCTAGAAAGCATTTTATATGGCCACCAATGAAAGTCTTAGTTTTAACCGTGACGATCTAGTAAATTATGATAATATAAAAATATAATAATACCAATTTCATTATATAAAAATCATGAGATCTTATATATTTATGCTAGAAATTCATTAAATAAAAAATATTAACTTCATTATTTGTAAATCATGATAATTCTAATATCATACTATAATCGCGATTAACATATTGTTTTATTGTAAAGTATACAATGTAAAAATGTACACACCATAGTATGTGCCACACTTACTTCAGTAACCGGAGATGTCAAGCTCTACGACGCCATTATGGTTGGAGTAGAGAACAGAGGGCATGGTCGGGATGAGGAAGGAGAAGAAGTTTGTGGTTGTGCCTTTACAATTTATTGGAAGAATGGTCCTAGTGCCAAGAAAGCTACATCTGCCGAAGTTGGAGACATCTGTTTCAAAAGGCAGGATGATCGGTTGAATCCGACTGTGGTTTCTTTCATAAAAATAGCCCAAAGGAAGATTAATGGAGATGCATCTTCAAAATACCAAGGTGTGTATATAATGATATAATAAATCATTTTTCTTGAAAGCTTTCTTATATTTCCGTAAACCGAGGGTTTTTTAGTCAAAGTCTAACTGATCTTTCCGAGGAACAATACCGACGACTAAATTCTGTAAACCGATAATTTAGTCGTCGGTATTGTTCCTCGGAAAGATCAGTTGGACTTTGACTCAAACACTCTCGTTTTACAGAAATAAAAGAAAACTTTCAAGAAAAATGATAAATTATATCATTCTATACAAACCTTGGTGATTTGAAGATGATGCATCCATTAATCATCCTTTTGGTTTTTTTCATGAAAGAAACCACGGTCGGATTCAACCGATCATCCTGCCATTTGAGACAGATGTGTCCAACTTCGGCATATGTAGTTTTCTTGGTACTAGAACCATTCTACCAATAAAGTGTAAATGTACCGCCACAAACTTCTTCTCCTTCCTCATCCCGACCGTGCTCTCTATTCTCTACTCCAACCACAATGGTGTCGTAGAACTAGAAATCTCCGGTTACAGAAGGAAGTGTGGCACATACTATTGCTTCCACGATAGTTAACAAGAGTTGCACCGGATCCAGCAACTATCATGGAAGTAGGATCCTGGAAGCAAGATCCACAATTGTCTAGTTCTATTCGCTGATCCCGTGAGATGTATGTTCCTTACGAAACTGCACATAAGCTATTGTTTTTAGGTAAAAAGAGTTTACTTTTGTTGTGTATTTGATAGTTTGGGGTTTTGTCTCTTGGATATTTGTTTTTTAATGTATTTCCATTTTAATTTGGGATGTAGGTTCACTGCTTCCATGATAGTTGTTGATCTTGCAGCAAATCTCGTTAACTATAACGGTAAGTTGGGTGCACTTTCCGTGGAAGGATGTTCTTCTATCAGTGGAAGGAGTATAAATTTTGAGGTATACGTTCTAGAAGACACCAACAAACATGAATGGTCGAATCAGATCTACGAATTGCCTTTTATGGCAGAATTTAGTTAGATAGGTTAGTCTACACTTTGTTGGATTGAGTAGTGAAAATGAAATTAACTTGTCACGACACTTTTTATCCATCCCTTTCTATGTTTTCTACTATGGGTTGGAGAGAAAAACTGTCAGGAGAGTTGAAACTCAAGGAATGGGATCGTTAAAAGGTAGGAAGAGTTGTTACACCTTTGTAAACTATAAAGAGAACGTGAAACTTATGCAAACGTTTTACGACTTTCTAACTCAAAAAATCTTGTGAAAAAATAGCTAGATTGGCTCTTAAAGTTGTCATTATAGGGATCATGGGATCTTAATAGATCATTTATCGCTCAACTTTTTTTGTGCAATTGTAAATTATCTCTCTTACTGGGTTACTATGTTCAGTTTTCTATGATGGTATTCAACTTACGTTACAAATTGTATTCAAACAGTGGTAAAAATTCATCGTCTTCATGTGGAGGCTTTTGACCTTATTGGCTATCTTGAGGTCAAAATCCTCCACATGGTCTTAGTGAGGAAAGGGTCATATAGAAGCAAGGTTCTATTTGTCTGGTCATATGACTGCTATGCAACACAAAGAAAAAAAAATGGTTGTATTCTATTAACACCATAAAACTTTCCTCCCTAAGAATTTAGTATATGTTTCTATTAACACCACATGTTTTATCCATTTTATCTTGTAAATGCATGTTATGTCTTTATGCCTAATGATGCTAAAACCCCAGATGAAATCTTACGAAAATATTATTGTGAAGGAGCTTAGTTAGCTATGTATATCTGAAATCTATACAATAATTAATTTGTGATACTATTGAAACAATAAGAAATTACCTAAACGTTCTTAAAACATTACTCTCTTATCAAAATTTTGTTAAGGGAATTAAAATTTTACTCTAAATCTCATATTGAAAACTGATGGGTAAAGAGATATAGTGTAATCAGTCATTATCCTCATGTTTGGATGTAAGATATTTTGAAACCTATCATTAAATTGTGATCGACACACAGAGTAAGCAAGACCAGTATATAAACTTTATAAATAAGGCAATGATATTTGTTTTTATTGATCCTTGGAAATCCTAATCGTATGAATTTATCTCAAGATTTAAATAACTTACCTCTCCTCTTCTATATTTTGTCCATGGTGCATGTTTATTCTTCATCTCACAATATGCACAATTATCCCCTGCGGTTTTACGCGTGTTTCCCATCATCTCCAACACGTTGCATCATACAATATATATCTGGTTTAGAACTACTATGTGAACTCTTTTTGAACCTATACCCCCATAGAAAATGATGCCATAGAAGAGACAGAGTTTGAGAAGGATCAGAGTACTGAGTAAGGAGAAAAAATGCAATGAAAAAAATAAGACATATTCGAAAGATAAGTTTAATGACCTGTTTTTGTGAGTACGAACACCAAATCTTATCCAATTTAGTTTTCTTCTCTCTTTTTGTTTTAGTCATATCTAATTTTATTCATTTTAGATTTCATACCATTTTCCCCCATTTTCTTCTCTAATTTATATGTAAGAAGATGACTTGCTTAATTTATTTTTTTCTCTGTTCCACGTTATAAACATGACTTGGAAAAATATATATATATATATATACTAATTTATAAACACATTATATTATTTTCCCCTTAAATTGGCTTTGATTTTTTAAACAAACATTAAATATATTATATTAATTTGATATTTGTATCCTTTAGTTTATCTTAATTTTATTAAAATTATAACACTTATATACTTATTTACATTTTCTTTGAAATGATGTTTTACAAGATAGTGCAATGATTAAGTAACCTCGTCTTATCTAGATTCCACAACTCAGTTATGTTTTGAAGTAGTTGGCATGTGTAAATAAAATGGCAAAATTATAATGTGGTCAAACTATTCAGATTCAATTCCTTTATGTGGTAAAAATACTCAAATTTCGTGTGTATTAAACCACCAAATTTTTGGAATTTTAAACATATTTTATATGATCTCTAACGGTGTTCAAAGTAATAAGACATTTATATCATTTGGTAATTGTTGAAAAAATTCTCAATTATAGTGTGTATTAACCTATGCGAATTTATGGATATTTCAAAAAAAATTGTTTGTATGATCTCTAACGGTGTCTCAAATATTAAGGCATGTTTATCATTCATTAACACACAAAATTAAAAATTTTGACTTTGTTTTAGTATGATCTTTAACAATACCAAAATATTAAGGCATTTATACAATTCTGTAATTTTGGAAAATTACTCAATATTTATGTGTATTAACCCACCAAGTTAAAGGACTTTTTAACTTCTTTTGTATGATCTCTAACATTGTTCAAAATACTAAGTCACTGATATCACTCGGTAATTTTAGAAAGTACTCAAATTCATGTGTATTAACCAACCGAATTTAAGGTTTTTTCAACTTCTTTTCGTATGATCTCTAACAGTGTCCAAAAGATTAAGGCATTGGTACCATTCGATACTTTTGAAATATACTCAACTTTCGTGTGTATTAATCCACCAAATTTAAAGATTTTCAACCTTTTTTTTGTATGATCTCAAACGGTGTCCAATATGTATATGTATTTATATCATTTGATAATTTTGGTAAAATACTCAAATTTTGGTAAAATACTCAACTTTCATGTGTATTTACCCACCAAATTTAATGATTTTCTGATTATTTTTTTGTATGATCTTTAACGGTGTCCAAAATATTAAGGCATTTATATTATTTGGTATTTTTAAAAAAATACCCATCTTTCGTGTTTATTAACCCACCAATTTGAGGATTTGATTACATTTTTTGTATGATCTCCAATGATGCCCAAATTATTATGTTATTTATATTCCCAATCTATTAAGGTATTTATATCATTTGGTAATTTTGAAAATATATTCAACTTTCATGTGTACTAACCCACCAAAGTAATGATTTTTTACCTTTTTCTATGATCTCTAAGCATGTCCAAAATATTAACGCATTTATATAATTTGGTAATTTTGGAAAAGTACTTAACTTTTGTGTGTATTAACCCACAAAAGTTAAGGATTTTTATACTTTTTCAAAATAATCTCTAACAACGCAAACATATTAAGGAATTTATATCATTCAGTGATTTCGAAAAAATATACAACTTTCGTGTGTATTAAACCACCGAGTTAAAGGATTTTTTAATTTTTTGTATGCTCTCTTTTGTTATCATCTGGAAATTTAATACTATTACAAATTCTTTAAAAATGATTTGAATTACCTGCTTTACGAACAACTCCACCGTGCAGCTTTCCCCCGCAATATTTTTTAAACAAATTATATTATTTTTCATTTAAGTTAGCTCTAAGTTTAATTTAATATTTGTTATTATCCTCTATTTTCTCTTAATTTTATTAGACTTATAACACTTATACTTATTTACGTTATCTTTGAAATAATATTTTACAAGATATTGGAAGTCCGATACTTAAGTAAAAAAAAATATTCAAGATTCTACGATTCATTTATGTTTTGAAGTAGCAGACTTCTATAACTGAAATGGCAAATTTATAATGTGGAACTATTCAGTCTTGATACAAGCGGACATAGTAAGAAGTAGAGTAACGATCAGCAACAACAACCAAGAAAATAAAAATTGAGACTACTACACATTAGTAGCTTAATTAAGTGATAAAAGATGCTCCGAAAGTTTTTTTTTAAAATTTCTGATTTGCCTTTGTAGTCTGTCAATTTATTAATAATAACAACCCCAGAAAAAGATTTTGAGTATTATGTCTATTTATTGTGTTTTTCTTGGCACCCAAAAGGTCATGACTTTTCGTTTGGTGTCTTTTTGTTGTGTTTTTTGAATTTTTGTAGTGGTTTGTAGAGTACTTTTGTGTCTTTTTGTTTGGTGTCTTTTAATTTGTGTCTTTTGGTATTTATTTGAAATTGTTGGCCTTTATAAATATGTGTCTCTTTTTTCATTTAATACATTACCAAAAAACAACAATAAAAGTAAGTTCTGATTTATGCAAAAAAACGTGAGTCAACAATAAACACTTTGTTTATGAATATACATAAATTTTCTATAACAGTTATTTCTGCAATTCTCGATTTATCAAAAGATTTTTGGAGATCCATTGATAATACCGAATGCCTCTCAAAATTTAAATATAAAAGACTAATGAAAGTTCCCACTATTTTCTTTACTGAATTGGGCAGTTCACATCATGAGTTTTTAGATATTATAATTGTTTATGTCAATGATTCTTCTTATTTTTTCTGAAAGCCAGTTTTCTTTTCTTTTTTTTTGGTTGTGCCTTTTGATTATTATTTTTTTTATTGATCGGTTGTGCTTTTTTTTTTGTCTTGTGCCTTTTCATTTGTGACTATTGGGTTTTTTTTTATTTTAAAGTTTTAATTTGGTGTCTTTTCGTTTGTGCCTTTTGGTTTTTTTTTAAAAATATATATTTTTGATCAATTGTGCTTTTTTGTTTGTACATTTTTGTTCGTGACTATTGGTAGTTTTTTTACGGTTGTGTCTTATAGTTTGGTGTCTTTTCATTGTGCCTCTTGATTTATTTATTTTTAACTATTATTGATCTGTTGTGTCATTTTGTCTTTTCTCTTTTCGTTTGTGAATATTGACTTTTTAATAACTTAAACCCTTCTGTTATTTTTGGGTTATCAGACAAATAAATTAAACCCTTTTGTTATCTTTTTTTTTAACAACTTATTCACGACTCACTATGTTACAACTTATTTTAGGAAGTATCTCGTACTTATCAGAAATATATAGCAACTGATTTTGCAAGAAGTGAGCAAAAAGTGTTGTAGACGATGTTAAAGAAGATCTGGTTCTTTTCCTAATTTGGTATCATAAGAAAATTTTGCAAACACTTTTTGGCATTTTAGAATTACATTCAAGATGGACATGAAATAGTGTAGAAGAAATGTGATGGCTAAGATAAACATGTTCCAAGAAGGTGGTTCCAAGGCTGATAAAATTGAAGATTCTTGCCATCTTTCTTTGTTTTTTTACTCCTTTACTCTTATAATTTTTCATCCAAAAACCAGTGAAAGTTGCCAGTTTTTGCCATTGTTTGCTTGAAAAAACTAAAATATTGTGTTTTTTTAATCTGATCAGATTCTAGATAGAAGGATCATCACAGTAAGGACTGCAAGAGTCCACATACTTTCTGAAGATTCTTGAAGATCCACATAAGACAAGGTTATACGTCGTATATCGGGCATGTCTTCAAATTGCATCATGCGGCTATATCAGGCATGTCTTATCCTCTGCAAAACGGTTCAACATTGTTGTCCTTTAATCCGATTATCAGACTAAATCTGACCAGGAATGTCATTGGATCCAGCAGCCAACATCCAAGAAGGATATGAGCGAGTAAGAAATATATATAAATTTTCTAATGCATGTTTCTCTTCTAACGAGTGATATACTATGCTGCTTCCCCTCTCTTAAACTGTGTATTTGTTAATTCGCAGATTTAAACTTGTCCAAGTTCGAAATTGATCTCATAATGGCCCTAAGCTTTGGTGATAGTACAACCATCGTCTAGAAGTATTCTTGTCCTGGTTTGTTCACATTTACATGTACAACAACATTGATTTTGAATTTAATATTTACGTTAAAACTTAGAATTAAAAGGTTCGAGCTCTTGAACTTATGCATTTTATTGACAGGGAACTAGATGGTCAGATGAAGCATTTGATATAACTTTGTTGTCTATGTATACCTCCATAAAATGTTTTTTTCTGTTATTGCTTTAGTAGATGAGACTTGTTTGGCATGTTTTTCCTTTTTTCTTTGCATTTTATATATGTGCTTTATGCGTAAGAATTTCTTTGATCCTATGAAACATAAAGACGTCTTGCTTTAGACATGTGATAGTTTAACAATTACTTCCTCAACCTTTGGCTTTTGAGATTTACACAAAGCTAAAATAATCTTAACACTACTTGGTCTCTGTTTTCTGGAACGGACCATTCTATTTTGCTTTATACACGGGTAATCTACAAAAAGGGATTGAAAATTTTAAGTGAAAATACGAAATGATGGGCAAGAAAAAACTTCACCAATCGAGAATCTCGTTTACTATGAAATATTCACCAATCTCGAATATAAAAAGGAGGGTTCATTTAAATCGTATAAACAAGTAAACACAACTGTATTTTGAAATTTAATAAAAGAAAGTTTAAAACCAAAACGGAAAAAATATCATGAAAAGAATCTTTAATAATACAAAAGACCTCTCAACTCCACAACTTTTAACGACATATCATGTGAGTTTTTTATTTAAAAGTCTCAATTTTTGTGCCGTTAGTTTTTAGAGTAAGTATGATTGTATGAACATGAATAATTTTTTCAGTATGTTTTTTTAACCAGTTTGCAAAATGAATTGTGGTTTGCTACTTTTAGTGATGAGTACGTGCAATTTTGTTGGATAATGAGAAAGCTTAAAAAATAATATGGAAAGCCCAATAAACTAATAAAGAGTTTATCATGCAACATTTTTACTCTCAAATTTGATGGATGGTATTCTGAACTTGGGAACTAGAAACTGGAAATTCTATGTTTTGATTAGAAGAAGAATGTAATTTTTCAGACAGTTAGTTTTAAAGTGGGTCAGTTTTTTGTCTACATGTTATTTTGACAATTGTTTTAACTCTGAAGTCTCATATTGTGGAACAAAAGAGCTATAAAATCTGAATGAGCTAAAAAATACTAGTGGTTAGTTTTTTTTTTTTTTTTTGAAAATTCATATTTGGGGTAGTTGAGGAAGAAATGAGTGATTATGGTTAATGAAGAGGTTATGAAGGCTGAGGCTCGATTCTGAAAAGTTTGGCAGTGTGGTATATAGAGGAAACATTAATTAAAATCAATGAGCATGGTTCAAAAATAAGATTTACTTACTATAACTATAACTTGTCTCTTCTAATTTTCTATTGACCCCTCATATTTTTGTTTGAAGGAAAATGTCTAAAATCTTGCTAAAGCTCATGAAACTTTATAAGAGGCAAATGTTTACATTTGACATAATACATTAGGAACAATGGTTACATAATTATGTTATTCAACTTTATAAATCATTGAACATTTTCCAACTTTATATATATAAATATATATATATTTAAAATTAATATAGAAACTACAAATTAAGTTTCAAACTAATTATTAAAGTCACATTAAAAAAAATTAAACAACTTAAATGGTGATATATTATAGAAGTTTCATCAGAAACAATTATGTGGTTTTTTTAATTTAAAAATATATATTTTGTGGTTTCATTTTGCCTAAAGTATATTCATCTCAACAACAAAATTTTATTCATGTTTTGTGAATCATACATAAACATGTATATGATAATAAACTCAAGACAATTCTTTCTTCTTTTCAATACATAAATTACTCACTTTTGTCCAAGAAAAATTGGAGTTCATTCATGATATCATAGACAAATCTCACAAGTAGAAAGAGTAATCAGTTGTTATGTTGATGCCAAATACATTTTTTCGTAGAAGAATTTATTGGCAAATCCAAATCAGAGCGGTAGTGAATAGAAACCAAAAGGAATCAAACAGTTAAAAATATGAAGGCGTCACGCTAAGTTTACACCTCCCTCTAATTAAATCAACAATGAAATGACCTGTTTACCCCTCCGTCTCCATTAATACACACTGGTTTTTCATTAGATCTCTCTCTTTCCTCCATACAAGGCACAAAATCCTTCCAGATTCAGCAACAATGGGATCTCTCCCACCGACATCTCTCGATCTCGATCTGGACCACGAAATCCTCAAAAACGGCGAAATCTCCCGAGACAATCTCCTAAACCTTTTCAAATCCCAACAAGATCTCCTCAACCACTTCTTTAAACACCTCGATCTCTCCCAAACCCAAGATTTCGCACGCATTCTCCTCTCCACAACCGGAACCGTCTTCTTCACCGGCGTCGGCAAATCCGCCTTCGTCGCAAACAAAATATCACAAACACTCATCTCCCTCAGCTTCCGATCTTCCTTCCTCTCCCCTCTCGACGCGCTTCACGGAGATATCGGAGCTCTCTCGTCACGCGACGTTCTCGTTCTATTCAGCAAATCTGGAGCTACGGAGGAGCTTCTTCGTCTTGTTCCTTGTGCTAGAGCGAAAGGAGCGTTTCTGGTTTCGCTTACGTCGGTTTTGGGGAATCCGCTCGCTGGAGTTTGTGATATGAATGTGCATTTGCCGTTGCAGAGGGAATTGTGTCCTTTTAATCTTGCTCCCGTGACTTCTACGGCGATTCAGATGGTTTTTGGTGATACGATTGCTGTTGCTCTTATGGCTGCGAGGAATCTTTCTAAAGATGAGTATGCTTCTAATCATCCCGCCGGTCGAATCGGCAAAAGCTTGATCTTCAAGGTCTGTGTCAATGCTAGATTCTTGATTCGTAGAGATTTAAGAGTAGTGATGGATTTAGCAATTAGAGTGAATTTGAATGTGAATCTGTTGATTGTTGTTTAGGTGAAAGATGTTATGAAGAAGAAAGACGAGCTTCCGATTTGTAAAGAAGGAGATTTGATAATGGATCAGTTAGTGGAATTGACTAGTAAAGGATGTGGATGTTTGCTTGTGGTTGATCAACATCATCGTTTGATCGGGACATTCACTGATGGAGATCTTCGTCGGACTCTTAAAGCAAGCGGTGAAGCCATTTTCAAACTCAGTGTTGGTGAAATGTGTAACAGGTGAGAAAGAAATATACTCTGCTTTTAGTTCTTTTGTGATCATTGGTGTAGTGATGTATGCTGAAACTTCTCGGTTGTTAAAACAGAAAGCCAAGGACGATTGGACCGGAAACAATGGCAGTTGAAGCGATGAAGAAAATGGAGTCACCGCCATCGCCTGTACAGTTTCTTCCCGTGGTCTATGAAGACAATACCTTGATTGGAATTGTGACATTGCATGGTTTGGTTTCAGCTGGTCTCTGAACACGAAAGGTGCCTGCCTATACGAGTTATTATACCACATAAGTTTATTCTTTCACATATTTGTTTATTGTGTTATTCACATCTAGTGAATTGTGTTGTGTTCTAGTAGTGTTCCATGTACTTTACTCTCTTTATCAAATACTCAAAAAGTATATCAAATACTCAAAAGTATATGTATAGAGTATAACAAAAAAGAATCGTGTATCTTAATTATCTTCTATAAGGATCTGGTTTTTGATCTTTCTTTCATTTAAGCCTTAAAAAGCCACAACATAGTTCCTAGGATCAATAACGAGTTAGTTCTGTAACCTCATGCTAATCCCTAACATAGTAACATTCTATCTTCCTAACCAATGCGAGCCACTGTATTATAGCATTTTGCTTGGTGTTATAGTTATTGAATCTTTGATTTTACATATCTTCTTTAGTTCATTGGTGAAAGTATCTAACATAGTTTCATCGTTCGGATCTAAAAATCCCTAACACCGAACGGACACAAAGATTTAAAAGAATCATATCCTATTGCATTTAACGATCAATATAAAGTCTTACAACCAAACAATTTAAGTTGCTATTGAGAAGAAATCTGGATTAAAAAAAAAACGAACGAGAGAGAGGATACAAAGATAGAAGTATAAATGACACAAAGTAATTTAAACTCTCTAAGCGATTGGAGTCTTTAAGAATCTCTATGCAGTTGATGTCGTGGTATTGTTGTTACCACTGCTGCTGGCTTCATCGTTGTTCTCATGCTCACCAGACATTTCCTCGAGAGACTTGCCTTTAGATTCAGGAACCAATAGAGTGAAAAACATCCCCAAAAGATTCACCACACCCAAAACAATTAGCGAGTTCTTGACTCCAATACCTGGAGGATATCCATGTTCTGTCTTGTTCTTGTCAGGACTTTGTGCTAAGTACAAGAATCCAAATGCACCAACCATTGCTCCTAGTTTTCCAGAAGCCGCGGAGATTCCATGGCAAGTTGATCTAAATCTAGCCGGGAAGATCTCAGCTGGCACGACGAAAGTTGTGGCATTGGGTCCAAAGTTTGCAAAGAAGAATGTTAAAGAGTACATCACCACGAATCCGATTCTGTTTTCCTTGTGAGTCCAATGGTCATAAGGAATGGCGAGAGCAAACATAAAGACAGTCATGAAGAAGAAACCCATCATTTGTATCCAGAATCTACCAATGATATCGATGAATGCAACTGTGAACCAGTAACCAGGAACCGTGCTGCACAAGGCGATTAGGGTTTGGGCACGCGCAATCTTGAAAACCTCTTGGATGGCGTTCATGGTCGCTGCCGGAGGAATCCATCCAATTGCGCTGAAAATATCTTTCTGGAAAAGGTTTTGACTGTAGAAAGCGATGTCGAGTAGGAACCATGTACTTGTGGTTCCAAGCAAGTGAAGACCATGGCGTTTCATGAATTCCTTGGAGAACAAGCCAAAGGAATTAGACGTATCTCTAGAGATCTCTTCAACTCTCTGATGGTCTCGGTCTCCTTCGACCTCCATTTGCAAAACCTTAGACATATTTGAAGCCGCTAGCTTCGCATCCTTAGCCACAAGAGCCGTGTACCGCGCAGTTTCAGGCATCTTAGACCTGGAGTAATAAGTAGCCGCGGCTGGCAAAGCACCAACCATCAGTATAATCCTCCACACGTAATCCGCCTGAGGAACCGTGGATCCCACGGGATCAATTTTATAGGATGGAGACGGAAACTTAGCCTCGAAAGACGCAGCCACAATGATGGCAAAAATACCTCCAGTCAAGATTCCAAACCCTTGCATTGCAAAAACCGCGGCTATGAACGCGCCGCGGGTTTTCTTATTAGCATATTCAGACATGATCGTGGCGGATAATGGATAATCTCCCCCAATGCCAAACCCGAGCCAAAACCGGAAGAAACATAGAGTTGCCATCACCGTTTTCGGGTCTCTCCCAAAGGACAGACCCGAGGCGATGGAGCAAAGGACCATGACCGCGAGGGTCATACCATAAACTTTTTTTCTCCCTAGTTTATCACCGAGCCAACCGAAGAAGAGCTGACCCCCGAGTGTACCAACAAACGCAACACCATTAACCGCGGCTGCAACGTTTGGAGGCAGTGATCCAGGCTTCTCTGCACCATCCACATGGTAGTAAATGCGGCCAAGAAGTTTAGTAACGAGGGAGATACAGAAAAGATCATAAGCGTCGGTGAAGAATCCCATTCCGGCGATTATAATCGCTGTGAAATGGTACCATTGCGTTTTTGCAACGTCGAGTGCGTTTAGCACGTGTAGTTGATCACCCGGCATTGCTTTTTTTTCTCTTCTCTCCTGCATCAAGATTAAGAAAACACATTCAGTTACAGTATCAATAATATTCATAATTTCATCTCTTAATACTAGGTAAGTGTAACTTCAACAAAGCATGTGCAAATCATAGTTTTGTTAATGAAAATCCCTTTTCTTTGTTTTGTGTTTTGCAAAACATTTCACTACAAAATTGTAACTTTAAGAGCCGACAAAACATTAAAATGGATGATACCAAGGTGATTGGTGACACTTTTATAGATAGATCCAAATATGCTGCCAAAATAAACAAGTAAGCTTCAATTTCAGAATTCAACAAAACAAATCTCTGTAATTATACTAGTATCAGATCAGACACTCTATCTCATATAATTTTACATGAAGAACTAGTTATTGTTATTTCAAGGAGGTCATCTATTCTACTACTACTCTAGCCTAAGCTTACAAGAGAGAATATGAAGACAAAAGAACCCAAAAAAGTTTTGAAAAAAGAAATATATATATATAACAACAGATAAACTCTTGATTAACCTCATTTCTCATTCAAACAACAAATCAAGAAGTGAAAAAAGATTCAGAAAAAAAAAAAAAAAAAAAAAAAAANAAAAAACAAGAAGAAACTTACAGAAAGAGTATATTTATGTTTAGTTTACTTTCCCGCAAACGAACTCTCTGTGGGATTTTCTTTAAGAAAAATAAAAAAGAGAAGAGTGTTTTTTATTTTTTCTTTTGTTTTTAAGAAATTGTTGAAAGGTAAAAAAACAAGATTGAATTTGCTGTGTGAAAAATGAAATGGAGAGCATGCGTAGAGAAAGGCTACTTATACGTAATTAATTTCTGTTTTTGCGTTGACATATTCTTTTGTTTTATGTGGGTATATTCCTTTTGGTAACGACGTCGTTTCTCTCTCTCTTTGACTTGTTCTTTTAGTATACACTCTTGTAATTCTCCTCCACCTGTTTTTACTTGTTTTAGGGAGTCACTCTTGGCCAAAAACTTCTTTTTTTTTACTGTCTTTACGGTTAAAACTCGTTTCGAATATTCGTAGGAAAAGTGTAATATTCGGACACGTGAGCTGTTAATAATTTTCTTTTTGGTAATTGATCCGAAATTATTACAGAATTTATAAGAGAAAAACAACTTATATGTTGCCAGGTATCATTGTGGCTGGTTATGAATAGAAAAAAAATAAGAATTTAATTCGATTTGTTTAGATGTATGGATTTTTATGGAAACGTTTTTTCTTATGATGAAATGGTGATATGGAAATAAATATGTGACTATGTGAGTGATAAGATTATATTACCCTCTTTTTTTTTTAATCTCAGTAACTCAAACCGGGAACAATCATTTACATAAATCAAATTTGCACTATAGTATCTGGCGTTCCGGATCAATTTGTCCGTCTTAATGTTCATACCACGTAGGATCGGAATAAGATAAAAGATTGAGAATAATGCCCGAAGACTTGAGAAAGCTTTGAAATACGTACTGAAAGCCACCCAAACAGAAGAAAATGACATCATCTTCACAAGTTCCATGGAATCCGTGAGAAAAATAACTTCAAGCTTATGGCGTGAGAGCATGCACTCCATAGCTCAGATAAGAGCATCAAATTCGCAGGAGAGTGGAGAAATGCTCCTATGTAAGTTCCGACACCCCAATAAAATTATTGTCTGGTTGTGAAGACAGACCCAACCGATACCCGAAACAGTGTCTTTTTCTTTCCACGAGTCATCGACAAAATACTGTGTACCTCGGATTGTCGCTATATCCACATAGACCGTTCGATTGAGGGAGTTTGTAATTTCCTCATAAGTTTGTGTTTGTACTCAAGCCAATGCTTTTCCCTGTGCAAGGTTATATTACTTTGTTTTGTGAAAGGAGAATAAACTTTTATTAAAAAAAATGAATATACTTTTACCTGAACTCCTAAAGGCTCGCGCGTGATTTTTTTTTTTTTTTTATCTAGTATGATTCTTATAATATATAAAAACGAAAACAACTTTTTTCAAAGATTTCAACCATAAAATAACAGATTTATAAATCATATGTACTGATAAAACCAAATTAGCCCGTGAAAAAAATTATGAACTTCTTGAATATTGATTATGAAATATATGTTTGCTGTGACATTTTTCACACCTTGCATTAGTAGGAACTCGTACTTTGCGCGCCTTCATCATCAAATCCTATTTTTTGGCAGATCAGTCACCAAATATATACTATTGTTTTAATTTGGAACTATTACATATAACAAAACATTACTGTCGACTGTCGAGCCACAAGCTATGCTATTGCGGTCCGAGTTTGTTGATCATGTAACTCGCTCCGGGGCATAGCTGAGTTTATATACTTAGGAACTGGGCCTTGTTGTTCTGGTGAGTAAACCTCGGGCAATACTATTAGAACATTATACCGTTCCAAAGCAATTTGTTCAAGAAGGCTGTCGAAAAACGTTGTTTTAAACGTGACATTTTTTGTGATTACCATCAAAATTGCTGGATCGGAACTTGGGTAAGGATGCTCGCATCTCCAAAGCCTAATGTCCATAAATATGTTAACAAGTCTCCAATATTTATTCTATGTATGCATGCATAATGTTATATTAGATTACATGCACACAATAATACAAGTAATAATAGAACTTACCTCTGGATTCCAAGGTGATTTCGGCATCTGTATAATGTTGCACCTCTTCTTTAGGTTTCTCCTCACCATAAGCCTGATTGACAAGGCACCATGATAACCTCTATTCACAATAACTGATTTGATAATCTCACGAAACCAATACAAATCTCGAGGCATGGGTGTCACCAAAGATCATTGATACCACTCTTATATCTCTCGCAACAAACTAGTCATTTTTCTTGTTTTCATTGTTATTGTTTTGCCGTTCCTAGGGGTGTCAAACGGGCCAGCCCGCGCGGACTTGTTCCTTCTTGCGGTCATGGTGGGCCTGACCGTTGTGGGTTGCGGTCATGGAAATGGAGGTCCAAGCCCGCTCCGCTATATTAGGCGGGTTAACGGGCTGACCGCGGGTCAAGACGGTCAATTAAACCAGATCTCGCCTCTGTCTCTGTCCTCTGTCAAAACCTACTTAAAACTCAAACTCGACTCCCGATTATTCATATCTGTTTGTTTCGAGTCAAAATTCGTTGATGAAATCACAAACCCAAGCTGTTTCGAGTCCCGATTTGATGGCCATCGTTCTGTATAATCATTCTCCTCCTCTAATTCCTCAGACCGTACTTTTCTCTTTCTTCCCTGGTTTGGTGTTCTTTGCTTATCATGATTATCACCAAATTTGTCTTCAGACACTGGCCTTTTCCCATTGTTAGAATTTTCTGCTCTCGCATTCATCTCGTTAACAACTCTCTGAGATTCATAGGCTATACAGTTTATACCATTAAACCTTTGTGAATTATTTTTAACAAAACTTTGTTTATCGTTATGCAATATATGTTAAAACAGAGGGGGAAGAAGACATGACAAAAAAGCGTTTGATTAAGTGTATATGTGTATGTTAAAACAGAGAAAACTTACCATGGAGGATACAATCCTCTCAGCTTGAAGCAAGAGTCAACCAAAGTCCTTGCACAAAACTTTTATTCGTAGGGTTTTGCCAAAAAAATCTCTAACAAACATTGGCAAACCCTCTTTCTCTATTTAAAGTATATACATATGTTCAAACGGACACAAATGCGGGCAAGACCGCAGACCGCGGTTCGTTTGCGGACTGGACCGCTCTAGATCGCATGCCCAAACGGGCCGGCCCGCTAGGCCCGCTATTTTGCGGTCCCAAAATCAAAAGCCCAAACCCGCTTACCTACTAGTCCAAACGGGTCAGGCCCGCAGGCCGCGGTCTGGATTAAAACTCCTAGTCGTTCCCTACCTATTGATTTGGGGACTTCGCACTTTGTATAGCTCTAAGCCCTTCCTATTGATAATAAGAATTCTACCTTGTGACAACAACAACAAAAAAAAGAAAAAAATTCTCGAGGCCTCCGCCTGGTAGCGCAACATCGACTATAGGCTGCTATGATGTTGTCTAGTGGGGCGATACAAAACTGCAGGTTATAGCTTTTCTTCAGCAACTCACCCCACTCCGGTGGCCACAAAAACCAAAGATCACAACATGTGTAAGCTCATGACTGATGAGTAACACTATTTACATTGTATCTATTTTTTCCAAAGCGCGCATCCCTTGTTTATTACGATGAAGTCGTTAGGCGTATTGTATAAACAAATAAAAATAGCGGGAACCAACGTTTAGAATTGAGTTGAGTGACGTGGCAAATCCGGGCCCACATATTTTTAGATTCTTTTCCATCGGAGAAAATTTCTCCTCCCGTCGTCGTCTTCAACCTCCTTGACCCTAAAATCCTAATATAAAAACTAGCCGTTACGCTCTCTCTCTCTATCTCTTTCACAACCTCCACTTCCATCTCTCTCTCTCTCTCTAGTCTCTACAATGACCTCTTCAGATGTCGATTCGAAGAAGCCTTCTATGGTGTCGGATTCGTCGAAACCCGAGTCACTGTTCTCTACGAAGACTCCTAACAGAACCGCGATTCTTCACTCCAGATCTCGAGATCCTAATCTACAGACCAAACCCGTCAAGAGACAGATCTTCTCGTCCCCTCAAAAATCTGAATTGGTTGTCAAATTACCCGAAAGGTGAGATTTTTTATAAATTGATTATACAGTCTTGTTAAAATTGGACTCTGTTTCCTTAAAATTTTGGTGATCTTTTTGGGTGTTTCAGGTTTATGATTCTTGAAGAACTTTTCAATGGGTTGGATACTGCAATTAGGCTGCTCAAATTGAAAGGCTCTTTGACATCATTTGCAAATATCTGTCCTAAGATTGAGTATCTTACTAATCGGTAAAGCTTGAGACTTTACTATCCTCTTCTTCTCTTTTTGTATTTTGAGGGCTTGAGGATTGAGATTTTGATGCATCTGATTAATCGTAATGTTGAAAGAATCAAGCTTTTGATACTATTATGTTTGATTTTATGTTTTTGGTTGTGTGTTGTTTGATTTTGTTAAGCCAATGTGGGTTCTACAGGGTATTCTCGTATGGTGATTTGGCTCAGATGATGCATATATATCCGGAAGCTATTGAAGTTAAGAGAGTTTTGAAGTGTGATGAAGTCACTAGTTGTATGAAGCCAAGTCTTCATGTTAATTTGAATACCGATGCAATTGTGCTTGACGATGCAAGTTGTGGAGGGACCAAGTACATTGAACTTAGGAGAGTGTTCCATTCGAAGCTTGTATATTTTTACAAAGCTCATCCTAAGGTACATATTAGGCTTACTAATGTGTTATTATTTGGTTGTGGTGTTTGAGGGTTGCTTTGGTATCTGGTTGGTTCTTCATCTCTGTTGTTTATCTGTGTTTATAGGACGAAATTCCTAAAGAACTGCTTCCTGAACTGTTCAATAAGGATGGTTATTCAGAGAAAATAAGTGTAGAGTTAAGAGCACCTAAAGTTGAAGTTGAAGGGTTTGATGTTACTATGGAGGAGAATCAGGAGATTGAGAAAGAACAGCATATAGTTAACAAAGTACTTCAAGACTCGACTTTATCAGATGGTACTGAGCAAGGCTTAGTATCACACACAGAGTCAAGCATAGTTGGAACCCCAGTCAAAGTTTTTTCCACTCCCTCCAAAGATCTATCAACACCAATCCGGCTCATGAGTGCTACACCATCATTGCAAGCATCTAGAAAATCTATTACCATGACTCCAGATGAACATGATGACTCTGTTAGATCAACGGGTGGTCTGGAAAGGCGCTCATCTCGAACCAGGTGTTTGGATTTCGACTCTCTCGAGGACCATGACATTGTGAAAGAAGGCATCATTGACGAATGTGATAATGAACCGGTTGATGAAGGAGTCAACTATGAAGCTGATGATGCTTCTGATGAAGATGGCCTACTGCAGTCAGTAAGTGATGCTTAACTTGCAACCATTTTGCTTTCACGTTGTTCTCGGGATTTCAGTGTTATGATTCATTTTCGGTTGCAAACTGTGTCGAGACAGCATCCTTACTTACCATTGTGTGTGGTTCCTGCAGATGAAAGAGAGACCAAAGACTGAAACCGAGAAGCACAATTTGCCTAAGCTTGTTGATTTGATCGATAAATTGTTTCGTTCAACAAAGAAAACGGTCATCACGAAGGAGGAACTTCTTTACAAGATTATTGCAAGCCAAATTGAGATAACCGATAGAAGTAAGGGACCGTCAATATCAAATGTTTTATATTCTCCCTGCTTCTTCCTTTTCCACATGCTCACAGCTTCTTTCTTGTTTTTCTTTTCAGGGGAAGTGGAAGAACAATTAAGCTTGATGTTGCAGTTGGTCCCGGGTTGGATCTCTGAAACAAAAGCATCTTCAGGGGATTCTCTTGTTCGGTGAGTAATGTTCCGCCAAAAATGATTGATGATTTTCTTGATTAAAAATAGTTATTTGCTTCTTCAGGCTCTTATATTCATACATCTTTTGGTTTCTGCAGCATCAGTAAAATGTGGACTGCCGAAACTGTGCTTGCAAGACTTGAGGAAGCAACTTCACAGGACGTTTCAACCGTCTACTGAAACTGAATAATTATTAGTTCTGTATTTTTATCCTCTTAGTTCGTCATTATACTTTTCTTTTCGTGATTTGAGTATGAAATCATCCTATTCATAAATGAGGATAAATTTTACTACACAGATGTGGATCTGAGTCTGAGAGGCTCTTGCCAAAGAAACTCAAAAGAGTCTGAAAATTAAATGAGAATGAGGGTTTGGCAAAGGAGTCTCGTTAACAAAGTTTTAGAACACATTTGAAAAAGTTAACTGGTACTAGTGGAAAGGATCAAAAGCAAATGAAATCAGTCATCACTCTTCAATGGATTCTTGGTGGAGTTTTCATAAAGCTGAGGCACTTTAAAAATACTAGATAGTGGAACAAAAAGAAAGAAGCAAACCCATGGAACACTAAATTGGAAAGGAGAAGTCTTGATTGTCTAAGGAAAGTTGCTAAAAGTTGAAGTTATTTGTTATCCTATTAGCCTTTACAATGTTAAATAAAGTAGCTTCTTACAAATGGATATTAGATAGTGGTTGCTTTTTCTATTTTTACTCTTAAGCAAAACCATATGTACTATGAGACAATGTGAAGTCACTTGTGGTACCAATAGTCAGAAACTCATTTCTCTTGGTACATTAGAAGAACAAGGATTTTGGGTCCAATCATGTAATGGAATAATACTATATACAGAAAGCAAAACCTTAGTTAAAGTTGACAAAAATGAATACATATAGATTCCAAGGGATCTTGCTTAAAAAAGTTGATGTTAATGTCATTAAAATAAGGCAATATGCCAGAGCCAAATGGGATCTGAGTCAGAAAAGGTCACAATTATTGGTTGCTAAAGGCTTCTTGTACGATAGGAAAGTAAAATAGAGTTAAGACTTTTTTGGATTGTGTAAATCAGACCCTGAAAAAGGTTTGATTTAGCCCAACATATTACAAAATAATAGGAGCTATGCACATTCAGATTTATGTTCAAAAGACTTAAAAGCCGTATGACAACTGAAGTTTTTGAATTCACAGTTTGAAACCAAAATTCTATTATTAGCCTTTAACGTGAATATGACACAGTTACTTTGATTAGTACATAAGAGGGGTTACTTTGATTAGTACATAAGAGGGTTATTCTTCTACAATCTACAGTCACACAATATATACATGAAGGAGAACTCTTGAAAATTTTCTCATGTGAACCCGCCTTTAAGTGCTTTGCTTGCTCTCTGAATTGCTCTTGCGACTCTCCATATCTCGTGCTCAATTATTCCCGCTGATGCATTGGTAGCAACCGCATCCGCAATTCCCGGGAAAAAACCAAGCTTGCTCTCCAGTTCAGCTGCCGGTCCATACACCTATACATACAACACAGACAAGATCACATAAGTTTTTTAAAAAAATTGAGAATTGAGAAATCTGACTGTATAAACTCACAAGATGCTTGAACCATTCTTTCCCTTTGATCCCTTCTGAATCCAAAAACCCTCTTTCTGCAAGCATCATTCTGTCATTTAGCTCTCTTCTCCTCGCCGCTGCGACATTATCTTTGCTGTATGCTTGTTCCTTTAATTTCTGCAAATCAATCACCAAATCAGTAGGTGACAGAAAGAAGAGAAAGCTTAAGTATATACTTCAATTAGCAAACACTCAAAAAACCTTTGCTTCATCTGCGGCTTCTTTGGCAACCAAAGAGAACTCTTGTATCGCCATGCTTATGGGAATAACAGAGACTTTCTCATCTAAGAGCTTGCTCAAGGTATCTCTATGTGCCTGAATCATAGCACACAACACATAGAAACTCAGTTTCCTTCTGTCTTATGTTTTAAGGAAGTAAGAATATACCTTCAATTGTTCTGCATAAGAGATGTAATTGAACGGTATGAGTGGCTCATCAGCCAAGATAATTCCTAAAAGCCCCCAAATTTCAGCCACTGAGTGAAAAAACAGAAAACAAAGGAGAGAGTTAATTCTCTTCATAGCATCAACGGAAAAAACAGAAAAGACTAAACAAAGAGTAGATCAAAAGAGAGAAAAAAGCTATACTGGCAACATGGCGATGAAACAATGGATCTGCATTGTGGATCATCCAATCGTAGGAGTCAAATGCCGTGTGATAGACAGGATATTCTGCAAAATTCACAAGATAAACAACATAAATTATTGCCACGGCTTGCAATAGTACATCATATTCTAGAACATAAAAATTTTAGGTACTCAGGAATCAAGTTCTGTTTTACCTGCTCCATAGTACATGTCTATAGATGGTATCCCGGCATAATGAAGAAAACCAGAGAAATCAGAATCCACTCTACTTAGCCTCTGTATCTGTAGTCCATTAAATTATACATCGTTTACAAAGACAAACGTAAACATGCAAATTAGATTGTAACAAAAATGCAACGGAGTGTACTCACAATGCTATTCTGAGCCTTGAATGTGGCTTCCACCGTCAAGCCTACATCATCAGGATCCTGGACCTGATCACAGAGATGAGACCAGAGACTAAGAAATTTATCGAAGAATAAACCAAGAAAGTTTTAAATTGCTTGAGAATGTCCCCATTAGTTTTATTACCAGCTTCAAGGCATCTAAAAGAAGATCATCTAATTGAGGAGTTGTGCCAGCAAAAAATCCAGAGCCTTGGACTGCACAATCCACATTAAGATAAGCCACAGCACTTGCACCTAAGTTGAGAACATTTTCTTCAACCCATTCAGTCGATCCAATCTATAACACGAGAAAAAACACAGATTCAAGATTACTGTTTACTAAACTCGAGCCGTCGAATAGATTCGGCTTTTTGAATTACTGATTACTAACCATTCCAAATTCTTCTGCGTCCCAACTACAAAGTAGAATACTCCTCCGTGGCCTCCAACCCGATTTAAGCAAAATAGCAAACCGTCGCCCAATATCCAGTAAAGCAGAAGTTCCACTATTTGGATCAACAGCTCCATATGTCCATGCATCTCTATGGTTCCCAAATATTACATACCTATCCGGTTCCTCACTCCCTCTGATGGTAACCACAACATTCTGAATTTTCTTTATTTTCATCTCTCCCTACAAGTCAAAAAACACCAACAGTAAGCAAGCGGTAAAAAAACATCAAATTAACTACAATCCAATCCCCAAAACTTTCCAAATCCAACTTTCAATAACATTCAACGCATAATGAATCACATGATAAAGACAGCAAAATTCCAAAAACAAAAATCAAAAACATAACGGAAGTTGCAAAATCCCAATAATACCTGATACGTCACATTCACAACAATCCGACCCGGACCAATCCTCTGACCCGACCCGAGCCGACCCGTCCTCCACTCAACCGGAGTCCTAGCACCACCGAGAGAATCCAAAAGAATCTCCGCATTACTCAGAGACAAAGGCAAAGACACAATCTTCGGAAACCTCCTCGTAACCAAATCATCATCCAAACTCAATTTCTCACCTCCCAAAACACCGGGCCAACCCGGACTAACCGGATCTCCAATCCCTCTCATCACCGTCCCTCTCTCAATCCCACCGAACCCACCACCATCATTCTCCGCGTAAATCAACACACCAAGCGCACCTTTACCTTCAGCTAACTTCACAATCCCTCCTCTCCCTAAAGTCTCTCCCTTTCTAACCAAAACCACACAATTCCTAACGCTTACTCCCATCGACTCAAGGTCACGGTAGTCTCTCTCCTCGCCGTGATTAACGAACACGACGTTCCCTTGCACCGACCCGGACGGTGAATAAGCGTGGTAAGGCCTCACAACGTCTTTATCGACTCCGGGTTCGTTCAAGTCGAGATCTTTAGTGGTTTTGTTGCTAAAACGCGCGGTGACGGAGACGTGCGTGGGATAAGAGAGGAGGGGTTCGTACTCTGCGATGTGGGTTTCAAGACCGAGGCTTTGGAAATGGGTTAGGACGTAGTGGAGTGTGTCTGAAGAGGGTTTTGTTCCGGCGAGGTGAGGGTGGGTGGTTAAGTCGTGGAGGTAGGAGGAAATTGTGGAGTTTGAGGCGGAGGAGAGGAAGAGACGGTGGACATTATGAGGAGGAGATGGAGGAGGAGAGGAGGAGGTTGGGTGGTTGAGAGTGTAGAAAGTGGTGACGAAGAGGATGATGATGAAGAGGAAAGTGCAGAGAGGTGGTGGTTGTCGGAAAAGGAGTGTTGAGATTCCGGCGACTGTTGGTCTGGTGGTGGTAAGAGGCTGTGACATTGCAGAGAGAAGAGTGAGGAAATTGATTTTTTAGTAAGTTAGTGGAGTATCTTTCCTATTTAATCATCTTCTTCCTCCTCTCTCTTTTTTGTTGTCTTCTTCTTCTTCGCTTTTTATATTGTTATAATCCTAACTATTCTATTATATGTTTTTTTTAACTAAGTAAACTAAATCGAAGAATTTGTATGATCTAATAACCGAACACTATGTGTCAAATTATCAGTCTTTATATTTTTTAAAAATTTGTCATTCAATAAAAATAATTATTTAAATAAATCGATCAAATCCATTAAAAAATATTAAAATAAATTGATGGATAAACACGCATTTCATATTTAAAATAGAATTTGAAATTTAGAATATAATGGAAACAGATTTTACCGTAAATTCACCCTATTTTATTTTATATTTTAGTCAAACTTTGTTAATATTGATCTGTTACTTTTTCACAAATCCCAAGAGTAATTGAGTAAGAGACTCATTCTTTGTGAATTTGAGAAGAAATTACAAAATTTCATATAGATATAACGGGAGCTTTTAAAACTCGAATTGAAAAATGAAAAACATGGAAACGACCATTTAGATGCTTAAGACATCAGCAGTGTCGGTCAGCTGCAGGGCCGGCCCTGGGCACAGCCAGGTGAAACCTAGGCCTTGGTCCCCAAAATTTTTAGGTTAATTTGTATATATAAAGGTCTCCAAATTATTAAAAAAAAAATTTTTTTATTAAAATTCTTACTAAATTACCTACAACCCCCTAAATCTCAGGACCGGCCCTAGTCAGCTGAATGCATATTTTACTAAGAGAAGAGCAATAAGTGCATTATTTTTAGGAGCTTAGTGGGTGGCCAAAAATAGCATATTCTTTCATATAGTATCAAATATTTTATATATTTATGACGTATTCCATTGTGATTATCATTTTAAAACATAAGCATATAGGTATATTACTCGTGATATTGATTATCAATATCTTCTTAAATCTTCTTTTATTATGTTTGTCATTAATTTTATTAAAGTGGAGACAACGGTCACGTTTGATCTTTCAAACTCTTAAGAGTTGTCTAATTTTTGCATGAAAAGTGGTCTATCTTCTTAAAATGTGATCTTATTATGAGTTAACTTTTCAATGTAAAAGAATGAATGCAATCCAACAGAACAATAATTGTATACATATAACTTTTTCCGTTTTATGATAGTACTTTAATAGATGCGTTATTTTTAGAAGTGGCACTGGCACATGGCATGAGGGAGGAGAAATGTGGACGTTTTCTTTTCTATATCATCCATCAAAATTCCGTGAATGTACTGTGGAACTTGTTTCATGGATCATTCAACAAACGTGAATTGTTTCCTTTTCTTCCAAATAGATGAAATACATGGATACACATTGCTAATCATATGAGTATACACATTAATTTACAATAAACTTTACTACTATATACAAATACGTAATTTTTGTTAATCAAAATAAAATCTTATGCCGAAACCAAAGTCAATCTCCAAAAATCAAGAAGGTTAGATACATAAAAAAAAAATCGATTCATCACTTATTCGAATCAAATATTTTTCTAGATATGTCACTGATTCTATGTATCATTTGTTGTAGAATTCTGATTTATTTTTTTTAGTTTTCAAAATTTATTAGTTTATTATGACAAATTGAAGCTTGAACTAATTTGGTGGCTTATCTTATTATAGTACTTTATGTATTGAAAAAAATATATGTTCAACTTAAATATGTATATAAAACTATATATGAGTCCAAGCATACTCTCCGAACTAAATGACGATTTTTTAAAAAACCAACCAATTTATAAGTAGTAGCGCGCAAAAGAAAATCCTCAAAACACTACCACTATCTATTTTGGGTGCAAAAGAAAATCCTCAAAATTCATATGAGTCCAATCGTACTCTCCGCGTTAATAACGAATTATTTTTAGATTCCAAATTATAAGTAGTACCGCGCATAAGCCATATGAGATCAATAAGATCTCATCCACCACAAAGCAGACTTTGGAATAAGACATGTGGTACATTGAATTTACCTCGACCAACAAACTACTAGAAAATACATTGTAACACCGTTATTTCAGTGAGCGGTATATAATAAATGCACTCACGGCATTTTTCATATGTAAAAACGTTATTTACATATGCCCCCACTAAAGACATTTTTAAGTAATGGCGCGCAAAAGAAAATCCTCAAAACACTACCACTATCTATTTGAGTGCAAAATAAAATCCTCAAAAACCATATGAGTCCAATCGTAATCTCCGAATTATTTTTAGATTCCAATTTAATGCGCATAAGCCACATGAGATCAATAAGATCTCATCCACCACAAAGCAGGATTTGGAATAAGACATGTGATACATTGAATTTACATGTACCAACAATCTACTAGAAAGTACATCGTATCGTATGCCGTTATTTTAGTGAGCAATGTATTATAAATGCACTCACTGCATTTTCCATCTGTAAAAATGTCATTAATCACTAGTGGTTAAATGTTTTTTAGTGGGGGGAATTGAATTTATTAAGTAAAGATTTATAGGGACTCTTTTCTAATGACAAATTCATAAAAAAAACATCCAATTAATAAGTAATAGCACGCAAAATAAAATCCTAAAAACACTACCACTATCTATTTTGAGTGCAAAAAAAATCCTCAAAATCTATATGAGTCCAATTGTAATCTCCGTGTTAATGACGAATTATTTTTAGATTCCAATTTATAATTAGTAACATGCATAAGCCATTTGAGACAAATAAGATCTCATCCACCACGAAGCAGGCTTTGGAATAAGACATGTGGTACATTGAATTTACCTCGACGAACAGTCTATTAGAAAGTACATCGTATGCCGTTATTTCAGTGAACAATCTATTATAAATGCACTCACTTCATTAGTCATATGTAAGAATGTCATTTTATCACTAGAGATTAAATGTTTTTTTTAATGGGAACATTGAATTTATGAAGTAAAAACTTATAGGGACTCTACCCATTCAATAAGTAATATAGTCAGTCCTTAAGCAAAAATAAAAATTTATAAATGTGATTGGGTGCATTATCATCCACAATTACAATGGTAGATTCACCTTGTTATTGACCAACTATAGTAGGATCAGTGTGGGACGTTAGTAGGATCACTCATCTTATGTACACTCTCTCGAGTGAACACAAGTTTTTTTTGTAGCATAAGAGTGAACACAACTTACAACATAAACATAATTTTTTTGTCATTTTTTTACAAACCTAACAAGTACACGAATTTACAAAAAAAAAAAAACATACATGTATACGATTAACAACCTTCAAAAAGAAAAAGAAAAATAATGACCTAACCATATATATTGCGACGTCCGTTGGATTCATACATATTTTATGTGGTCGTATTTTCTCGACTATAAGAGATCTCGATGAGGTATTGGTCCGTAAATAAATCACTACATCTAAAAGAGATATTTTGTTGATCCAAAATTAGATCAATGCACAATCTACATAATTGTAAAGATGATTATTAAGAATATCTTGTACAATAAAACTATAACGAAAATAAGATCATTGGAGATTAAACAAATAAACAAATTTGAGAAGATCTCCATCCTTAACTTAAAATCAACGCTGTAGTGTGAAGTTTAAAAACAAAACAATTCTAAGATATAACTACTATATATTTTTATCTACAACATCCATCTTTTATATCTTTCATTATGTTGTATACAACATTTCTCTCGAGTACAATCACCATTTCGGTATAAGCAGAACTCATGTTTCCTTGATCTCTCTCCCATTACAACCAGTCTCAGGTTAGGAGTTTATAACCCATCATACAAAACCTAATTACGACAATACGGATTGTATTTTCATGCAACAATCTTTGTCCTCAATCTTAGGTGTGTCGTATTTTTCCTACATATTTTTTATAAGTTGACGTAAATGATATTTTTTTAATGAAATGTGAAATATAGAATAGTTAGACGGTAAGTGAGGGTAATGTAAACAACATAGTTAGATCGACCAAAAACCAACAGATTGCCTAATACAAAAAACAGTTTTATTAGCATTTAATAGATATAATAATTCGGGAAAAAAAGGAAAGAAAGAAAGAAAAGTTTACATCTATTAACTATAAGTCTATAACTAACACAATTATAGGTTGAAAATATTATCAAAACGACAAACTAACTCAATACATGATGATCAGTGAACCAAAAATGCTGATCATGAAAAGGTTTTTGTTTGTCTATATGCATGTGATTCCTTAAAAAAATTTGTTGTCTTTATAGTTTATCCATATGCCCTGAATTGACTAGAAAAAACTTTACTAAAAAGTAAAATTATTTGTAAACCTTGTTAATTCAGTATCGACTTACTGTAAACAATTTTTTCAGTCGATCCACATGTATATATATTTTCGGTTTCGTCATCTTTCCTTCTTAGGCCTTCTGAACTTTTATGGATTATCACTTTCGCGGAAATACATATATTAGGTTATGATGTATAATGTATAAGATATTTTACTAGAAAAATAATCTGTACAAGAATAATGTTCCTTTTAAAAGTGGGAATTGATCGAATGATTGATGAAGGTGATATAAATTATAGGGAAATTGCATTTTATACTAACGTTTTGGAAAATAATTAGTTTCTATAAAAAAATTTGTTTTTATATTAAAATGAAAAAGCAAAATTATTCATATACCCTTATATAAAAGTACTATTGTACTTTTTATTCTCCTTACATGTTTTTTACTTTGTCAAAAAAACAATTTGTTGATTATCTATTTTTCTCGCAAATTATAATTATGTAATTCTCTTTTTCTTTATTGTTCTCCACACATTCCTTTTATTTAAGTGATTCATCTATATAAATGATGATTTGTTGTTGAGATTATACTCCTCTAAATAAATATCTTATAAGGTACTGTAATTATAAAGTTACAAATGAGTTTTTATAAGGTTAAAATTGTATTACTAATTATAGTGAAATCTATATTAAATTACACGGTGAAATATATATATATATATATATATATATATATATATATATCAAAGTAATCATAATGAATTATACAATGATTATATATTGAACTTAAAAGTGTACTATATATATATGATTATATAGTTTATCATATATATAGTTGACTGTATAGTTGATTATATAGTGATATATACAGTTTATCAAGATCCGTTTTTCTGTTAAAAGTTGGAGAGAGAAATTTGAGTTTATCCAGATTTGCTTTTTCTGGTAAAAGTTGGAGAGAAAAATGGCGCCGTTGCCAATTGGGAGAATCTTGTATTAGCCTTTAGGAGTTCAAATTCGATTGAGACTAAAACATTTACTTTCTTTTATCTTTCACTACTCTTTACTAATCGTTCTCTTGTGTTTGTCTTTGATTTCTTTTTCAAGGTTTATGACCCGAGGCAACCCTCAAGGACAACTTGTTGATTTGCATCCGGATTTGAATCATTTGGAAAGGGAACGAAGAAGAGCAGCTAGAGCCTTAAGAGATCGCGAGAGACAAGATCACTTGAGACGGTTGGATTTTGAAGAGGAATTGGTTATTGGACACGAGATGGCAGATCCAGCACAAGCGGTGCTACCTCCAAATGAAAATGGAGCTAATGCTAGACCTATTGGTACTTTCGATGAACCGAACACGAGAGAGGNATCCAGCACAAGCGGTGCTACCTCCAAATGGAAATGGAGCCAATGCTAGACTTATTGGGGCTTTCGATGAACCAAACACGAGAGAGGTCCAATTGGGTATCATTCCACCTCCTATTCCCATCAACAACTTTGAGCTTAAGTCTTCAATGCTCAAT